>BQKN01021361.1:0-10187 GCA_022839385.1 Asparagus kiusianus | reverse complement strand
GTTTAAAGCTGTTTTGGTTTTCACAAGTGGAGGAGATTATCTTCTTGTTGGGCTTCAATCTCCATCTCTCCATCTTGTTATTCAGAGAAGAATCTCTAAACTCATTTCTAGCTATTTATTATTTTGTTTATAATTTCTATATGCTAGATTTTAATTGAGTTTAGTTTTGATTTATTGAATCTCATTGTTACACACACCCACTTTGAGCTTTTAGTATTTACATACATAGTATATTAGGGTTGTGAGAGATTGTAACATTGAGTTGTACTTTCATTTATTTCTCATCTATTGTAGAGAACAATTTATATTTGTTACATTATGAGTATTGTAAGGTTTTCGGTGAGCTAGAAAACCGAGTGTGTGGTGAAGTTTTCGGTGAACTAAAAAACCGATTGTGAGGAGTGACGTTGTTCGGTGAGCGTTGAAAACCGACACTGTGAGGTGTAAACGTTATTCGGGTGAGCGTAAAAAACCCGGTTGTGATAGTGGATTTCTCACCGGGAGTGGGGAGCGGAGACGTAGGACGGAAGGTCCGAACTCCGTGATCATATTGGTTGTTTGTGTGTGCTTTGGCGTCCTTTCATATTTATGTTCATATCTTATATCGCCATTGTGCATTGCTCATTTCTATATCATCTCCTATCTTGTTTAGATTGTTTACCCTTGTGTTGTTTATATATCCTTGCATATATTTCTATCATATAGGATATATCTCATTGTTCATATTGTTTATCCTAGCTCATATACATTGTTGCATTTCATACTTGCTAGGATAACTTGTTAATTAATTTTAATTGGCATTTAAATCGGATTAGATTAGCATAAGACCTTGATCACCCCCCCTCTAGGGTCTAACAAGCTCGTCAGTCGACTGATCGGTCGACTGATCCAACAGTTTTCCTGTTTCGTGCATGTTTTGCTCATTTGCAAAACCAACACACAAAACTCTATATACATACACTCATATCATCTCAAATAACTTGTTATCATGTACATCTATGACCTCAAGCTATTTATCATAATAATTCACATATATAAAAAAAATACAGGGTTTTACATTCTCCCCCTTAAAAGAATTTCATCCTCGAAATTCAAAAATTATATCTAAACAAATAATAGTTCTCTAGACAAGTATATAACGATATTTATACTTAACAATCCAGGATGACCATATTCCCACTCAACCCTTAATCAAATTGAACTAGTACGTCGGGCGAAAAATCCAAACAATGAACCCCCCATATATATGCCATGTGTTCCAAAAGGTTAAGAATTATGCGAAAATCTAAACATAATCACACAATTACTCATGCACATCAACCAATTCACTTCCTCAATAAATGCAGGAGGTAGCGCTACATATCATCTTCGCGCTCTCGAAAATCATCTTTGATGTCCACACTTAACCATCTAAAATGTAAATACCCCCACTTAACCCCTAACTAAATGGAACAAGTACATCGAGCGAAAAATCCAAACAAGGAACCCCTCATATATATACCATATGTTCCGAGTACATAGGAGATAAGTGATAATACCCTCATTTTAGTGTTAACTGTAAATGTTGCCATAATTGAATCTATAAGCCATATATAAACCATACAAAAAGCTTTAATTTACCTGCTCAAACATGTGTGGATAGTCGCGACGCATGTCCTCTTCGCGCTCCCAAGAAATCTCCTCAACGCCTCTTTGGTTCCACTGAACTTTCACCAAAGGAATCACCTTGTTTCTAAGCCTCTTGTCCACCCTGGCAAGTATACAAACTGGAATCTCAATAGTAGTCAAATCCTCCTGAAGCTCAATCTCAGGTGCATCCAATAGTCGCTGCTTCTCCTCATCATGCAAGTGTTTCTTGAGCATAGAAACATGAAATACATTGTGTATACTAGACATCAATGTTGGAAGATCTAGTCTGTATGACACAGCTCCAATGTGCTACAAAATCCGGAAGGGTCCAATATACCTTAGTGCAAGCTTTTCCCATCTCCGGAATTGTTGAACGCCTTTCATAGGTGATACCTTTAGCATAACTGAATCTCCAACCTGAAACTCCAAGGGTCTTCATCTCTTATCTGCATAGCTCTTTTGCTGACTATGGGCGGCTAAAATCCTCTCTCTGATCAATGCTACCTTCTTAGTAGTCTGCCTCACAAGCTCTGGTCTAAGCATTAAGCTATCCTCTAGCTTTGGCCAACATATCGGTGGTCTACAAGGTCTCCTGTACAATTCCTCATATGGGGCTATACCGATCGTCGCTTGATAACTATTGTTATAAGCGAACTCTATCAGTGGAATATGCTCCTTCCAGCTGCCCTAAAGTCAATGACACAAGCCCGCAACATGTCTTCCAACACCTGATTCACCCTCTCTGTCTGACCATCTGTCTATGGATGGAATACACTGTTGTAAGATAGTCTGCTGCCGAACGAATCCTGGAAACTCCTCCAAAAATATGAAGTGAACACTGAACCTCGATCCGACACAATCATATCAGGAACTCCATGAAGTCGAACTATCTCCCAAATAAATATCCTCGCATACGCCTCAGCTATATATGTAGTCCTCACTGGAATAAAATGTGTTGACTTCGTCAACCGGTCCACTATCACCCAAACAGAATCATTCCCCTTCTTCGACTTCGGCAACCCTACAATGAAGTCCATAGAAATATCTGCTCATTTTCACTCTGGGATGGGTAAAGGCTGAAGTGTTCCTGCTAGTCTCTGATGTCCTGCCTTCACCTACTGACAGGTAAAACACTTAGCCACATACTCTGCAATCTCTCTACGCATACCACTCCACTAGAAGTGTCTCTTCAGGTCCTTATACATCTTGGTAGTCCCAGGATGTACTGTGTACCGAGAACGGTGCGTCTCATCAAATAACTCCCTCTTCAGCTCTGCACTGGCTGGCATAACCAATCTACCCTTCATCCGTAGACCTCCATCTGCTCCAATGGTCCAATCGGCCTTAGGCTCTTTGGAAATCTCCTCCTTACGGATTTGAATCCAAGAGTCTTCCAACTAAGCTCTGACAACTATAGTACTCAAAGATGGCTGAACTAACATAGCTCCTAAAAACGCACTGGTTCCACAAATCTCGGGTCTGAAATCAAGCTAGGTAAGAGTAAGAAGATCTCTATCTAATGAACACCTCAAAGCCGAAACCCGATGTCGACGCTTCCTACTCAAATCATCTGCTACGACATTCGCCTTCCCTGGATGATACTGAATCGTAAATTCGTAGTCCTTGATAAACTCAATCCATCTCCTCTGTCTCTGATTGAGTTCCTTCTGAGAGAAAAGATACTTCAGACTCTGGTGGTCTGTGAACAGCTCAAACTACACTCCATACAAATAGTATTTGTAGGCGTATAAAACTGCCTATAGGTCCCTTAACACAGCTCGACGATGCCGATTTGACAAAACCAACCATCGGGCGACGTATCCAAGCACGACCGTTAGTCCGCAACACCGAAGCCGGATGATACGCGACGAAGCGGGTTAACGAGGCTACGAAGCTGACGAACCGCACGTAAACAATGGAATGAATCCACTCGTGTGTGGAATCAAGCCAACGGGTTGAAGAATCAACGAGTCATCCAACCAAGAGCGGACTCGGACGAATCGCGATCGAATCAAGATCAGTTTCGGACTCGAACTCAGAAATGGATTTACTGCCAAATCAGGAATCAAGTCAACGAATCGATTCCAGACCAATCAACCGCATAACCGAATCACGGACAAAGCGGATACAACAACCGAACGACAGAACCCAAACACCCGGAGGGGCTCGGCCGAAACCGAGCCACCTCAAGGTGGCTCGGCCCAAGCCGAGCCACCTTGAGGTGGCCGGCCACCTATGTGTCGGCCACACGTGCACACGGGCACAGTGACGCTTGGCTATAAATAGGAGAGGGGTGGTTCATTTTCAGGGGTAGGAAAAATTAGAGTCGAAGCTCTGCCAAATTCAGATCTCAAAACTTAAAAAGATTTAAACTTTGGGACTTCAAGGACTTGCTCATCCAGATCTGGTGCTCGGCGATTATCAACGCCAAATAAGGCAGGAGTTCGAGAGGACCGGATCTCAGATCTACGTAGTTATACTCCGGATCAAAGCTTGGTCTTTGATCCCGAGATTAGGGCGATTATTTCCTTGGTGAACTAATCCCCTCGGCTATTATTTCCTTGGCGAAATAATACCCGTCATACTGCGTAGATCCTACCGGATCTAGATCTCACGGTGGTCCACGAATAAACCCCGGCGCAGGCAAACAACCCACGCAAGCGAGCGATCGCAAAACAGGAGCTCGTGATTCGTTCGACAAACAAGGAGAAAGTTGTAATTTTCATTTCCTTTTTTTGATTTTCGTTGTAACCGGATCTTATAAAAAGACCGGATCTTTGTAATCGATAAACTATTACAAGAGTGTACAATGGAATCAATGATGAAAGCTACGATTTTTCCCGCGAACAATCTGGCGACCACAGTGGGAGCCACCGATCTCGTTGCCGAGATCGTTGCGTCGCAGCCGCGGATCCCGATCCCGGTCGAGGAGGAGGTCGAGTATGAATTCGACCAACAAAAGTTCGAGGAGTATCTGTCATCCTCGTCTAGATCAACCTCCCCCCGCAAGTCCAAGAAGTTCTCCTCCAGGAGAAAAACTCGTTGGTATGAAGACGTTGAAAATACCAACGAAGATCTTGCCCCGTCGGATGCCAAAGTCGCATCGGATGAGATCCCTCCAATTCCCAACCAGGTCGGATCTGCTCTGGCCAACCCTACCGCCGCTGTTCGCGGGAAAAATCGTGTCTTTCTTCATTGATTCCATTGCACTCTTAATAACTGTTTATCGGTTACAAAGATCCGGTCTTTTTATAAGATCCGGTTACAACGAAAATCAAAATAAAAGAAAAGAAAGATTACAACTTTTTCTCTTGTTTGTCGAACAAATCGCGAGCTCCTGTTTTTCGGTCGCTCGCTTGCGTGGGTTGTTTGCCTGCGCCGGGGTTTATCCGTGGACCACCGCGAGATCTAGATCCGGTCGGATCTACGCAGTATAACGGGTATTATTTCACCAAGAAAATAATAGCCGGAGGGATTGTTTCACCAAGGAAACAATCACTCAAATCTCGGGATCAAAGACCAAGCTTTGATCCGGAGTATAACAACGTAGATCTGAGATCCGGTCCTCTCGAACTCCTGCCTTATTTGGCGTTGACGATCGCCGAGCACCGGATCTGGATGGGCAAGTCTTCAAAGTCTTAAAGCTCCGATCTTTTTAAGTTTTGAGATCTGAATCCGGCAGAGCTTCGACTCCTCTTTTTCCAACCGTCTAAAATGAACAGACCCTAGCCTATTTATAGGCAAACGAACCTGTGCCCCGGGCCAAGGGTGGCCGGCCACCTCAAGGTGGCTCGGCTCATGCCGAGCCACCCTGAGGTGGCTCGGCCACCCCAGGGGGTTGCTCGGCTGCCGAGCCACCCCAGGGTGGTGGCTCAGCTGCCGAGCCACCCTAGGGTGGCTCGGCCACCGAGCCACCTCAGGGTGGTTCGGCTTAGGCCGAGCCACCTTGAGATGGCTCGGTTTAGGCCGAGCCCCTCCGGGTGTTGTCCGTTTTGTCGTTTTCCGTTGTTTCCGGTTCCGGTTCTGTCCGTGATTCGGTTATGGTTCTGTTGTGTGGTTGATTAATCTGGAAAAGATCCGTTGACTTGATTCCAGATTTGGCAGTAACTCTCCTTCTGAGTTTGAGTCTGAAACGATCTTCATTCGATCGTGATTCATCTGAGTCTGCTCTTGGTTGGATGACTCGTTGATTCCCCGAACTGTTGGATTGGTTCCGCACGCGAATTTCGTTGCTCGTGTGCAATTCGTTGACCTCGTCGCATCGTCACTCGATGGTTCGTTGTTTTGTCGAATCACCGTGTCGAGCTGTGTTAAGGGACCTATAGGCAGTTTTATATGCCTACAGCCGCAGAGGGCGTGGTGACTCTCTCGAAGAGAGCCCGCCAAAGGCAACGTCAACGCCTTGCGAAGCAATTCGCAAAGGCCATGGAGTCAGTTGACGGGATCCGCTACAACGCGGATTTGAAGAACAAGAGAGGCAAACAGCCTCAACAAATGATGAGTGGCAGCTCGTCCAAGCCGCCAACCAACGAATGGGTCCGTGTTAAACGGAACCGTTCGACATTGGAAGAGCGCATTCGCAAGCGTCGCGCGATGTCAGCGTAGGCACGGGCTCAAGTCCAAGAAGCCCAAAGAAGGCTACAGAAAGAAGTGGCAAAGAAGCCGCCACCAACCCGCAAAGTCTGGAGGCCCAAGTCCGAAGTGGCGATTCAGGCCAAAGAGCAACCTTCGCAGCCTTCGAAGCAGATTCAACCTCCAGTGAACCAAACGAAGTCGCCGACAATTCCCATGGCTACTCCGGGAGGTCACACAGAATTATCCCGGAGAAAGAAGTCAGTTTTGGAGCGCCTCGGCCCACTTCCCGATGGACGATGTAAAGCTCCAGTTTAAGAACGTTTGGGCCCGATGAAGAAGCCCCGAACGACTCAACATGCTAGTGATTGCCGTCATTTTCAGCATGACAAAGATTTCAAGGCAGCTGTGCGCGCCAATTTGCGCATCGAAGTGCAGGAGTCCGCTGAGAACACACGCCCACAAAGGCATGTTTTGAGGCGCGTAACTTTTGAAAGCCCAAAGAAGGCAGTTCGCCCTCAGAAGCAAACGTTGTCATCCGATGATGATAATGTTATACCTGAGAAGTCGTGCCAACACACGATAGGTTACTCCGATCTTCAAACGAACGAGCTGTACTGTCGTGCTGGGGGTACGAATAAAACCAAAAAAAGGAGTCTTCGAAAAACAGAAACTCAATGCCCCTGTTCCAAACTCATTCGGGCAGTATTGTCTGAATGCAAATGCAACAATACGGTCCCCGAAAGAGTTTCGGTTTTCAAAAAGCTCAGCACTATAATGCCAAAGCCAAGGTCTAGGCATTTCCGACGAAGAAGAACGGCGGTTGAAGATGGAGAATTTCCGAGGGTCACCGCTAACATGACCAGCAAAAGGACATCGGCACGGGATGATCTCGAGTCGATTCTGAAAGCATCCCGGCGTCTAACCCGTCTGCAGTCTGGAGCCATCGCACGAGGAACTTATGGTAGGGTTCGGACAAGATTACCTTCAGAAGATGAAGAGTCGGATGCCTGCTCTGTGGTTGCATCAGATAATACAGTATCCAGTGAGGGGGAACCCCGCGAGTCGCTGATGATAAACGCGGAACAAGTGGCCAAGATGCTCGAAGAAGCCATGGCTAAACAGCAAGAGAGCTTCAAGTTCAAAATGCAGATGGCCATGCAGACTATGAGAGAGATGCATGACCAACAAATCCAGGCATTGAGGAACCAACAAGGCGAACCAAGTCGCCGTAACCAGAACAATCTGGAAAATGAGGACACGGGTGCAAATGAAACTCATAATGCCAATAACCCTCCCATCAATGTAGGGGGTGGTAACGAGGATGCCAACGAAGATACAAGTGAAAACTTAAAGATCAAAAACCTCGAGAGCAAAATCAATACGTTGATTTCCGCTCAAGAGGTGAAGAAGACGGGCATTCCTTGTCCATACCCAAGAGAGTGGGAATCAATCCCCTATCCGGCGAAGTTTAGTCTAATCAACTTTACGCCGTTCGATGGGAAGGGTTCTCCCACTCAGCATTTGATTTATTTTAAATCGCATTTGGGTGTTATATCTGGTAATGAGCCTCTGATGGTACGGTCCTTCGTTGGTACTCTTCGTGGAGCCGCCTTCGATTGGTATCGCCGCCTCAAGCCAGGAAGCATGAATAGCTGGGACGACATGGAGACAAAATTCCTCGCTAACTTCTTCGACGACGACACCGAGATATCCATCAGAACGTTGCTCGACGAGAAACAAAAGGATGGGGAATTGGTCGATACCTTCGTCAAGAGGTTCCGGAACAAAGCAATGAACTGTCGGGACCCGATCACTGAGGAGTTTATTCTCCAGACTTGCCACAACAACCTCGCATTGGACGTGTTGGAAGCAATGGGAACAGCACCATCCAACACTTGGAAAGACTTGAAGGTGCGCGGTGAACAAGCCGAACGTTTCCTCCGAAGGAAGAAGGCCGAGAGGAGTCTATCGATGACTAATCCTCCGAATTCGAACTTCGCCGCCTGTGGTAAGGGCAAGACACCTGCAGTGGCTGTCGATGCTAATCAAACATCACAACAGCAGTCCCGGAGATAGCAGAAAACTTCGGATCAGAGGCCTCAAAAAGAGTACTCCTTCAAAGACGAAGATGTTCCAGCCATCTTCGAATCCCTCCTCAAAAATAACAAGATCAAGCTGCCACCGATCACGAATCAGGAGGAAGCTGACAATACTACGGATCCGAAGTACTGCGCATACCACAGGAGGATCCTTCATCCCACCAAGGCCTGCTTTACTTTAAAGAATAGTATCCAGACCTTGGTTGAAGCCGACGTCATAACGCTAGAGTAAGCCAGTTGAGAACGGCACAACTCCGACCGGTATAAGAGTATAAACTGCTTCCTGAGACTCCGAAGAGTATATAAGTATAAACTGCTTCTCAATCCTCCGACCGGTATAAGAGGTTAAACTGCTCACTGATACTCCAATAGGTGTATGAGTCTAAACTATTTCCTTTCTTCCACGGGAAGTTCCTGGAGAGTGCCATGTGTGGTATTCTTAAGGATAACCCGATCATGCAGCTGATACAATGATACACCCAGTTTTGCAAAGAAAACTGGGGGTGGATAATTCATGTAACTGGAAGTTCCCGGAAGAATGTTAAATGTAATATTCTTAGGGATAATCCGGTCATGATGAATAAAGTGATAAACATTAAACTCCTAATTTCCGAACACTCTTTTGATGAGATGAAATCCGATCACTTCATTGGATTAATTTTTCCTCACAAAACTCTCATTGGTGTTTGACGACTCATAGTCTCCACCACAGAATCCCCCACCGATCAAACTAATTGACGGCGGGACCACCAAAATTCTTTCCTGTTTAATCCATTCAAACTTCCGCTATGTTCGTGCACTCAACACTTTCATTGTTAGAGTCCGGATATAATGCTTAGAATTCTGATCTATCAATCATTGACGAATTGTCAAAGCCCCCTTTTTGTTAAGTCTCTATCACTTAACATCAGGAACCCCTTTTGAGTGATTTGTACGAATCAACATTCCTACAGTGATTTGTACTCTCACTCTCACCCCCCACTTGGTCAAACCTTCCTACAGTTAGGACCAAAACCAAAATCCCCTCTCGATTCCTTCAATGAACGAGAGGCCCACAAATCGAGCGATCAAACCTTCTTACAGTTAGGATCGTTTTAAACCCCCCACTTGGTCAAACCTTCCTACAGTTAGGACCACAACCAAAATCCCCTCTCGATTCCTCCAATGAACGAGAGGTCCGCTTTAAAATCGAGTGATCAAACCTTCCTACAGTTAGGGTCATCTCAAGCTCTCGTTTGGTCAAACCTTCCTACAGTTAGGACCAAAACCACAATTTATTCTCGATAAATGAGAAATTCATCTTTAGTTCGGTAATCAAACCTTCCGACAGTTAGGGTTATCCGATTCTTTTCGATTCTCGGAGTGGAGATCCCACTCTTAGTTTTACCTTTCCGGATTCTGGGGGTGGAGATCCCACCTTGAGTCTCCTCTCCAATTGGGAATAGAATATAAAATTCTTCCTTCCTTGTATTCGGGTTCGCCTTCACCCTAAAAGAAGACCGGGAAATAGAATATAAAATTCTTCCTTTCCCACACCAACCTTTTCCAAGAGTTTATCAATCTTGGATTCATCCTAGGAAGTTTATCCCGAATCCTAAGCAGGGATAAGTCTGCGCCTAACACGCGCTGCCGGTTTAGTCTTTCTCCGTAGAAGAAGACACCAGAGTTCGATTCTGGGGTATTTTATCCTGAAACCTAAGAAGGGATAAGTCTGCGCCTAACCAGTGCTGCCGGTTAGTTCTTAACCGTTAAAAAGAACACTCGTCCACATATTCAACATTGTGGCAGGTTGTTATTAATAACACCAAAATCCATGCCTTACACGCATGGGGAATTTCATCCTGAATCCTAAGAAAGGATATGCCGACGCCTAACACGCGTCGC
>BQKN01021291.1:521-11251 GCA_022839385.1 Asparagus kiusianus | reverse complement strand
TACTGTGAACACGAGACCGTTATCCATGCTCTTCTAGCAATAATTCACTATGTAATTATATCTGATGATAGACATACATTGTGTTGTTGTGTCATGTACAATTATATCTATTGTCAAGCTCCAAATGGAGCCACCAAGACTGCCATCACCTTCAAAATTACCTCTAATTTCTTAGCAATAAGAAAGTATCAATACTCATTAATACGCTACGAAGCTGGCGCTTCATGGTGTTTAAGAAAGTTCACAAAGGCCATCCTTATGGTTTTCTTGGAGTAGAGGAAGATGACTTAACTAAAAAAATTAGTATCTTATTGACTCTATACTTAATTAAGAAGTATTAATATCTTATTGTTAGATTCGTAAAGCGATCTTAAAATTATCTAATTCCCACGCATGCGAGCTAAATTCTCCTGACCTCAACATAATTTTCATCTACACCAAAGAGAGAGAGTATTAGACGAAGAATGATTGAGTTAACACTTAAATGACTACCTATTAATTAAACTCAATATCATCCATCTCAATGTTTACTTTCTAACAATCACTATCTAAGATTTCTTTATTCAATTTCAAAATGAATATACCTCTAAGATATTTACTTGTATCTGAGTGATTTTATTCCATTTATGCTTCTGTATGAATTTCTACATATGCATATTCTTCAAGGTTATGTAATCTTTATCAATTATAGAACAATATTATCCATATCTTTCCAACTAATATTAATAGTTTTCATAAATAGACATTGCGCGTGCAATAGTAGCTATGCGCCGAGTTCAAGGTTAAAAAGTAAAGAATGATCAAAATAGAAAGCAACTCAAAATTTTTAGGAATCAAACATGTAGTCTTGTGAATCAAAGATGGCAAACATGTAGTCTTGTGAATCAAAGATGGTCATCCTTGTATTTAGGGAGGAATAAATTATGAAATGCATCTTCAGATGATGCACCGTAATATTCCATAAATTCAATACATGCTCCATAGATGCATATTTTTTGCGCAAACCATTGCTCAAAGCTTCATGTCTAATATCTATAAATGCTTAGAGGTCAATAATATAGCCAGAACAAAGTGCTCAACAATTAAAAGTACAAAAAGTTCTCCAATCCAGTATCAGTTATGGGGATTTAACTCACCTCATGTCAACCTTTCCACATTTGCTAAAAAGCTACCTGAAGTCCTAATTGGCGAGCATCATATTCAAGGTTGTCACAGAAAATAAACCTAATCTGTACTCTGCCACAATATGAGACGCCCAAGTAGGATGTCAATAGTAGGGCAAATACTATCAGTAGACTTAAATATCTTCAATAAACACTCGGAGCAGAACCAATAATTAACAAAAGAAATAGAGTACACGCAACAAACGCAATAGCATAGACAATAGGAAAATGCATGTTTGACCTTTAATACCTCCAATTCAAAGCTCTTTCTAACTAAACAGAGAGTAACCTTTAAAATTATTCAGCAAGGCATTGGATGAAGTTGATGCCACATTGTATTAAAACTCACTATAATGTGACAATGATGAAGTCAACACCACTGTGCACGTCTTTAAGTTTCAATACATGTGAAACTTCAACCCAAAAAAGTGATAGGAAATTTATAGAACATGAAAGCATTAGAAATATAATGATTTATTTAAATTAAGCAATATGCTACCAATCAAATACAAAACATTTCTTGAGAAAGGTCAGACCTGAAATTCTATAACTTTAGGGAAATTCTATAACCTTTGGGAAAACACGTCCATTGATGTATGTTTGTGTAGAAGATAAAACAAGGCCTGAATGTTTCATTGCACTTTGCGAAATTACATTGAATCAAAAGATACAAATATGAAGATTTTAAATGAATTAATTTAAGTACTCACATCAAAATCTTCCCCCAAAATGGTGGTGAAATCATATTAGATCATAGCATTATATTCTAAAAGATCAAATGTCAGTACCTCAGATATCTTGAGCAACTCGCATAATTGACTGCACCTTTCCTCTCTTATCTGCAATGGTTTTAGAATAAATATGCCTATTTGATCCGAATCATTAAAAAATTATAGAGAAAATTAAATAAATTAGACTAAAACCCTTTTTAACAAAAACATTCATAATTCTTGACAAGTTACTCTGATCTTGAAACTCGCCTTTGCGCTTACCATTCTTCCGTCTTATTTTTCTCTATCTTTTTCTTATATTTTACTTTTCCATGAAAATGACACAATATAAAAAGAAAAATCCCATCAACAAACACAAAATCTCAGAGAGAGTTAGAGATTAGAAATCTAAATTCATGCGATTAAAAATTCACACCCATGCATGCGTTCTATCTCTCTCTAAAGAGAGTTAAAGAATGTAAAATGTTTTAGGTTGGCTCGTCGGATCCAGGAAAGAATAGAATATATGAATTAAATAAATGATAACATTTTCAAATATGCATATAGTAGAGAATTACAAATGAGTCCATAATCAGAAATTACAATATTATTTTAGCAAATTTTACACATGTATCCAAAAAAGCAATACTTTGCCTAATTTAGAAACATTTTATAGGTCACCTTAGATTCTCATATTACAAATATTTCCTCTATCCAAATTAAACTCATAGTATCAAGTAAGAGAGTAAATTCAAATTATCCATATTGTTCATATCTATATTTCTTCAATACTACTGCTATCAAGGAAAGAATCAGCACTGGATGTGTTCAATAGCCTCCCTCTCCTTGCTGTTTGATGAGCTAATTAGTTTCACCTTCATTCCAATCCTATCCAAATTTCACTACAAAATGTCAAAGGCTACCACGCCCAATAATGTATGAACCATGTGATTAATTATAATGAAATAGGTATGGAGTTTCAAATGCATTTGATCACAAAACACATGTATGAATTATGTGATTAATTATAGTTACATAGAATTTATTTTCATCTTAAGTGGCATGCGTATTTCAAGTTATAGTATACATATGTTTTACAGTGTTATGGAGAAGACTAACAAACTGAGAATAATTTGCCCCAGTGAGTCCATCAGCCTACAAGACTACTCATCGGTCAGGTGGGAGTTATTTGAAGAACAAAAGATAGAAAATGACAAAGTTAAATTAAAAATTACCCTTAAATGTGGGGATATTTACTCTTATCATATTTGAATGACCATTATATTTAAAATTTTTAAATAAAAAACAATCAAAAGTTTTGTAACCCATATCATCTTTTATAAGTAGTGTGTGTGTGTGCGCGCGCGTGTGTGAATAAGGTTTTCTTTCACTTGTTATATCCTCACTACTAAATTCCTTAACATTGTAATATAAGCTCTAGAAAAATATCTATACATGAGCATATTTAGTAGATAACACTAATCTTGGTTTTGCATAAAAAGAATTTATACTTGTTAAATATAAAAAATATGTGGTCCAATTTGAAATAGACATTGTATGTGTAATTAAAACATTCAAACTTGCATATTTATATTTCTTATATTCTATATTAGTTTTCACCTCCAACAAAAATTTTAGTTTGACCTCCAAAAGTAACCACTATGTTTGGAAAATTCAAAATTTTGAATTTAATTAGTATCACAATCAATAGTATAAATAAAATTGACATAATCAAGCAATGATAAGAGACCAACCATATTAGACACTCAGTGCAATTCAAGTTCAAGCACATTCGAAACCAATTACAATATCTAAGCTAAGTTTCTCATATCACATAGCGTTATTATGAGGCTGAGAGGTCATACCTTCTTTGGATCAAGTAGGTAATCATGCATATTGTTATGCTTCAAGAAAATAGTCATGCTCTTGTTTGCAGTAGAATACGAATAACCAGTTGTAGTACCAAATTGCCACCTAAAATAGTCATGCTCTTGGGTCATAATAGGATTTACAAAGAGTAAATAAATTTAGAAAATTTAACCTCAAGTCTAAAATCCACAATGATATTAGAAGGTTATGTTTTTTAAGATAATAAATGCACAAATGTGATCTAGGATCTAAACTAACGAAAACGTGAAAGATATTCAGCTCTGAGAAAGATCCTGCAAAAAAAAAAAACTAAGATCCAAGGCACATCCATCACATGGAAAATGTAAAGTCAACATTTGCCCAAGAATAACATAAATTTAATAAATCTAATAAAAATGTAGAAAGAAAACAAATTCGATCGAAGTGGATGAAAATGTCTCTTACACCTTGCTTTAGGCCGACTTCTTTTTCGACGGTGTGATATTGAGCGCACTTCGTCTTGCTACATAAATTTATCACAAGAAATAGATCAAAACAAGTTCTAGCCATCACTCTTTGTAGAGATCTAATTAGCTAAAACCATAGAAATCAAACAAAACTAACCAATATGTACAAAGAGATCAGATGACGAAGAAATATAACAGAGCTCAAATTATGAAATGGATTTCATACCAGTGCTCTCTCCTTGTATAACCCCCTTCGACAAATGACAGGCTTGAGATTGAATTTGAAAGATACTAACACTTGTTAGATATTGAGAAGGAGGAGAACAAAGTATTGACCAAGAGGAAGGAAGACAGAGGAGAATGTGGAGTTGAGAGAGAAATTTAGATGAGAGCGGAGATGGTGAAATGAGGGAGATACGAAAGATATAGTCAATAGAAATCAATAAAAGTTTAAGCATTGTTGAATAATGATAAGGATAACGAATGGGAAACGAAAAGCCTTGGAGTTTCATTAAAAGCTCATGGCTATCGTGGATAATGTGAATGACTACATTAACTGAAGAATTTTTTTGCATTATGCGTGGAGTTCAATTGGTCATGTCACTTGATGGAGATTTAAATTCAAGCCAAAGGGGTTGGTGAATTTTCGTATTCAGCACATTAATTAATGAGTTATGGAAGGTTAAGAGTCTAAGACACTAATTAAAGCTTATTATTGTGATGAGGAGAAAATTAGAATTAAGTAATTTGTAAAGGGAAAAATGGGTATGAAAAAGTTTTGACATGGGTATCTTCTTTTATACGTAGTATAGATTTTAAACAAAAATTCAAAATAACTTATTAAATTCTAATTATTTTGGTGTCCTATCCCTATGCTAGTCATCATTTGAGAAAATTCCAATCATATATGTTGATGTTCGTGAACAAACAGTCGATGGGGGTCCTCCGCCGTCGGACGTAGTTTCGATCCTGATGACGATAGGGAAGAAAGAGAGGATGAATGTTGGGGCCGACTCCTCCTCCGTCTTTACACCCGATTATGAGTGCGCGGGGTGGGCTGATAACCTGCACATGCAAGAATCACAGGAGTACGGGGCTAGTTTCCCTCGTGATACCTCCGACGGTTAAGTCAGCCGTGGAGTTTGAGGGGGATTTTTTGGGAGGCCCCTGGGCCATTGAGGCCCTTGCAGGGGGTTCCTCCTTAAGAGTTATAAAATTTTCTCTTTTTGTAAAAAAGGACTCAAATGAGAGTAAAGCCCAGGTGTAAGAAGAAGCACAGATCAACTTCTCCCTGCCCTTACCCTCCTTACCTCCTTTTTTATTGCCTCTAAGATTTTGGTTTTTCTCTTGCACAGGAGGGCGGTTGCAGGATGGGCAGATAAACTGCTGAGCCATCCTTTTCCTTCCAGATGTCGACTGACGATTGGAAGGGAAGTCATTCGGGTACAGGAGAGAAATGTCTTCTTAGTACACTGGATTTGTCAGAAGAGGCAGGGCATAAGATAGGTTGGTTGCTTAGCTGTCCTTCTCTCTCTAGATGGCGACTGGCAATTGAAGGAGAGGTCGCTCGTGCACAGGAGAGCATCATGGCAATCTCTGAGAAGTGACTTGTAAGCAGAATAAGCGGCTTAGGCACGAGGCTTGTCAGAATGGAGATCTTGATGGGACTAATCAATATTGTTGTGTTGATTGACATCTGAAGTGAGCTCAGTCGGATCTTGTCCCTATAGTTGAGGCGGGTTTGATCCGCGAGTCATCATTATGATTTACCGATCCAATAGTCTGGTAGGCTTTGGGTCGAGTGTATGGTCGAGTCGTCTGCTTGAGGAGTCGTCTTAATTACGAGGTGGCGACTGATCCCGCGTTTCAAGTCGGTCATGATGACCCTTGATCGAAAGATGGCTTGTTTGCTCGCCTGGCCGAGAGACTTGACCTTGGCTGGGCCTTTGAGTTTCTAAGTTGGTTTGGACCATAGGTCACTCGGATCTACGCAGACATTCTTCCGACATCTAACTTTGTATGGTGACCTACCATAACAATATCCCAAAAATTATACACATAACTTCCAATAATTTACAAAGTATTAGAGGGACAAGCTGTTTGGCATTAAAAAACATTCTAAGTCTTAATTATCCTTACTATTTAATAACTAACAAACCATCCACTATTTCGTAACTACCCCTGTTGATGGCTGATATCAAACAGTCAATGAAAAGAAGTGATTAAGTTGACAGAGATCTTCTAACCCTCTGACTGTCCTATTCTGGAGTAGGTTGTTCTTCCTTGCACAAGTATCAAATCGTAAGAGGACGGTGCTAGGTTCCCCGGTTGTTATTCCGAAGATCAAGTTAGTGATTTGCTTGAGTGAAGAAGTAAAATAAACCGCAATAGTTCTTAAGCACAGTGAGTAGAGGTAAAGATCTTACCCTATTATTGAACATAGTACCCCTATTTATAGTGGTGGTAGAATGGTAGAATGATAACTTCGACTGAGTATGGGAAGGCGACCACGTCAGCCTCTAATTTACAGGTATCGGCCGACGAGTGAAGGAAATGTTACTTCGGTATTTAATATGAAGTGATTGGGGGTGTGCGGTGTCAACATGGTCCGATGTGTCATAAAAACTATTTGGGATTTGGGACAGAGGAGTAATGGCGCCCATAATACATTTAATGACATTTATTGTGAGGTGATTGGTTGCGAGTGCACGGGAGGGGGAGGCATTTCGTCACCTTTCTACTAGTCCAGTAGTCTAGAAGTACTGCCCTTTGAGTCGCCTTTGCAAGATATCAGCCGAATAGACAGTCGGGTAGGTCGATCAGGGAGTCGACCCAGCCAAGGGTCGACATGTAACACCACTTGAATCAGTTCTCGCGAGATGTCGATGTGTCGAGTCGTCCGAGCTGGGTCTTGGGTTATTTTAAAGTGTTGGCTCGATTACGCATAATGTGGGACACTTGTCTGCCTTTTATTGGAGATTACTTTTTCAGTACTAAGATGACTATAACCACCTCTAAGTTTTCAAAATCATATACCCTTTCTAAATTTCGCCTCTATTGCTATTGACCTCTCTTTTGTTATTTATCAAGCAAGTGTTGCGTGCGCCAGAATACCAGTGATATTTAATGAAACTTCTTAACCAAAAAAATGAAAAAGAAAAGTAATAAAATTGACTAAATTTCACAAAAATCGTCTCTACAGATTTACTTAATAATTTTTATGTAGCTCAGTAGCTGATTCCGTGGACTCGACAAAACTAGTTGGGCTTTTCGAATCAGGCTGGGGCCGACATTGTTATGATTATTACCTTATTCAATTCAGCCTCTTCCATTTGACCCAATTGTTGACGCAACTCTTAACAAGGCCGTGTTTGACATGCCCAGTTACTTTAACGAGATGCGTGCAGTCTTTCGGATCTAGGTACGAGAAATATTACAAAAGCTCTTAAATAACTCATGACAACTTGATAGATGCTTTTTCCCAGAAAAAGCACAACGTAATAAGACCATCTCCACTCCATCCCATCAAAATAGTACAAATTTAGCATTAAAATGGTACAAAAGTCACATCAAACAATAATTCATCTCCAACCCACTGCACCAAAAAAGAATATTCTCAGAATATTCCTTTTTATCTATTTTTATATTATTATTTTTTATTCCCTATATTTTTAACTATTTCAACAATTAATTAAGATATTATTGGGGTAAAATATTATAAAATATTACAATAAAATATTATTTTATTAATTAATATTATTAGGGTAAAATTATAAAATATTATTCTATTATTTTTATTATTGATATTATCAAAATATTACATTTAAGAACACAACAGAAAATAAAATACGGTAAAAAATAACTTGATGAATAGTAATAGCGCGATGAACAGTGTGACGCCAAATATGGCGTCGTACTGTTCATTTTCACCAAAATGGCGCAGAAAATGGGACATGGTTGGAGAAGGAATAGTGTCGTTGCACCAAAATGACGCGGGAAATGGGGCATGATTGGAGATGCCCTAAGACTACAATGATGGAAATTTAAATCCTTCATTCTGCAACATAAACAATGGCGGCATTTCGCCCAGCTGTTTATTTTTCCCCCTAAAAAATGTCGCATGTTGTTTAGTGTGATAATATTAAACTAACATAAATGAGGAATATTATCAAACAATAAATAATCATACTCTCTTTAAAAGCCACAGTTCGAAAATATCTTTCTATGATTAATATTACCATTCACTATTTTGAATATTTCATTTGAATTTTAGTTCGACCTAATTATAATTATATCTCGTTCTAATCCTACGTGAACTATCCATAGCCTAACAATTGAAAAAAATAACATTAATAAAATATATAAAATATCTTTATGATATTAGTTTGTTAAGATAAAGAAATTATAAGTAACTAACATACTATAATACATGAAGTATTGCGAAAAAAACTAAAAAGTTTTAAAATTGAACAAAATACCCTGAAAAGTTTAAAATTATAAAAATCATCCCGACGTCTCAAAACTTAAAATAACAAATATAAAATTAAGAAATTTATAGCAGTTTGCATAGAATTTAAAATTTACAGTTAACACCTCAATGTCTTAAAAATTATAGCAACACCCTCAAAAAATTTCAAACAAGCACCCTGAAATTCTAAAATTTTAAACTTGCAAACAACGTAGATGGATTCAAGGGATTACCATAATGCACCTCAAAATTTCTAACATTTAAAAACTTAAAACAACAAACATGAAATTAAGAAATTAATAACAGCCTCCAAAGAATTAAAATTTTCCAATTAAAGCCCCTCAATGTCTCAAAAATTATATAAACACTGTCAAAAGTTTAAATTATAAAAATTCGTCCTAAAATTTTAAAATTTACAAATAACAAATGATGAACTCAAGAGATTACCCTCAAGAACCTAAAAATATTTAAAATATGTCGAAATTAACATCAAAGTTACAAAAATTATAAAAATACTCCTTTAAAATTTAAAAATGGCAAAAAACTCTAAAATTTCAAAATTTATAATCAATACATATCAAATCTGTAAACTACTAGTAGACCGCTAAAATTTAAATTTTTAAAATATTAATCTATAGTTACAATAATCGTAAAAAGCACACATAAAATTTTAGAGTTGTAAGAAATATCCTGACATTTAAAAATTACCACCGACACATGAAACATAGAAGTTACAACTACCAAACTTTTAAAATTTTCTAAAAAATACTCCTAAAGTTTTAAAAATTACAAATCACACCCTCAAAGTTCAAAACCACATAAAAGGGCAAAATTTTAAAATTTGGCAAAGAAAATTTTAGCATATAAAAATAGTATAAGTTGATATTGGTAAACAAAAACAATAAGAATTAATTAAAAACATCAGGTTAAGAATTAAAAAAAATATTTTAGCTTAAAAATTATCATCATTATATAGATTAAAGTAACTACGTATAATTTTAATAACAAGTTGGAGTAGCAAAAATACATTAGTAACATTAATTGATGGATGTTTAAATCCATAAAAATGATAAATAACTATAATATAATAGATTAGCATTAATTGATCATAATTTATAAATATTAATCTCTGATGTTTATAATATTTATAGGGTAAAAGAATACAAGGAATTATATATGGAGAAATTATCAGTATCAAAGATATCCTTCAAAAGAATCAAGCAATTTCCATTACAAATGGGAAAGTGACGGAAATAAATCTAAAATTCAGAAAACATCCACGAATCACTTGAATTGGCATTAACGTAAGGTGTATCTATTAAAGAAGCATTGATTGAGTTACATTGAATACTATTTTAATAACTTTATCCTAATCAAAGAAGAATTCTCCACGAAATATATAAGAAAAATTAGTAAGTATTATAATCTAAGAAAAATTGGTAATAAAAAATATAGGTATTTAGTTTAGATCTTTGTGAAAATGATAGAGATAGAGCAAAAGTAATATTATTGACATAATAGAGTCTCTGCACATTAGAAGAATTCATTGTAGAGGAAAAACAAAAACAGCTCCTAATCTTATTTAAGTAATAAATTAGGAACACAAAGAATTTCATATATATGAAATTAACATTTATCTCATTAAAATAGAAAAAAAAATCAAAGTCTGTATTATAAGAAGTTTGTGTTGAACATTAGAAATACATTAAACTTCTTTGTGAAGTTAAGCGAGAAGATAAAAGATTAACGAGTCCAAAAAATATAACAACACAAAAAATACAACTCCAGTCTGATATCACAATCAATATAGATAATGAAGACACTACTCTAGAATTGCTTGAGAAAAAGATAAAGGTAAAGAAGGATTGATTTTAGCTTAATAAAAAATAAAACAAAAGGAATAAAAGATAATATTTTCTGAATATTTTATAGAATAGTTTAATTATTTTGAGTGAAATTAGAAATCTTTAGAATGGAGTTGTTTGCAAAAAAATGCAAGAAAATTAAGAAGAAAATTAGAAATCTCTCTCTCTCTCTCTCTCTCTCTCTCTCTCTCTCTCTCTCTCTCTCTCTC
>BQKN01021221.1:1285-11713 GCA_022839385.1 Asparagus kiusianus | reverse complement strand
TTCGAAAGTTCGCGGTTGACTGGGACGAATTTTCGGAATACTTTGGATCCAAAAATTTCGTAAACTGATTGTCCACTTTGTCTGATTGGAAGACGTAGCGAAGCTGGTTTTCAGAACGTTGAGATATTGCTACAACTTCTGAGCCTTGATGAGTCTGATGATTTTAATGTTGCTGATTGCAATCTGCTCACACTCATCTGATAGACTCCTCAGTGGAGTCGCCTGTTATTTCTTGACTTTGGTCGCCTCGGTGATTGCTGTTAGCTCTTCTTTTACTTATCTGGGGCCGTGTCATAGCCTTGATAGTCAAGAAGCTTCTATTATAGCGGTCCAAATGCATATATAACTTCTGCATTTGAGCATTGGAACGCGTGGGTGAGCTCAGCGTTTTGGAATTTCAACCGACCCGAACGCGAGGGTCGAGTTTGGGCGGGATTCTAACCTCGAATCCCGTTCGTTACGATTTGACAGGTTGTCACATCTGTCTATAAATGGACCGCTGGAGGTCAAATCAAGAGTCATTCGACTCTTCTTGAAATTCCAACGAAAAATCTTCGTTTTCTCCTCCGGTGGCGACTGCTCATCTCCTCCGACGAGATTCCATGGCACCCAAGAAGCCCGTCGCTCCTCGTTCTTCTCAATCCGATGCCGCTGCAGCTCGAGAATCGGCACCGTCAGCGCCGGCCGGCGGCGCTGCCGCTCAGGCGAACGTGCCGCCCCAACTTCCCTTGATTGGCGGTGAGTATGACCTTCGTGGTCCTTGAACTTGCTTCGGCAAGTTCTGATCTTGAGATCAACGAGGAAACTCGTTTCAAATAACGCGGGGCTGGACTCCGTCGTTTGGTATTTTTGACGAGGGGTTCGACTTCCGCGTCTCAGATTCTTGACGTGAGGGTCGACCTACGCATATGAACTTTCTGATGTGAGGTTCGACCTTCGCATCTTATATTTTTGAAGTGAGGTTTGACCTTCGCGTCTGAGTTTATCTGACGCGGGTGTCGACCTTCACGTCTGAGCTTTGTCTTTGCCTTGTCTAAATTTTTTCTTTATTTTGCAGTGCGTCATACCAGCGAACCTCTTCTTTTTTGCCACCATTTTGGACATGTAGGTGGCGTGGACATGAACATGACATTCAACTCGCGCCAAGAACTCCCAGTCTTCTGATTTAAGGATAAGAGTCGCGCAGAATTAATCACACAAGCTTCTCCCGAAACTCTTAGGATATTGGTTACGGACGCTAAGTTTGAGCACACGAGCCGTAAGACAATAGTCAAACCTGGATACCTCTTCGGGGACTTTGTTGACTTTGATGCCGGCACTGCTTATGACGGGGACTACAAGTGGCTGCGGAAAGTTGAGGACCGCAACCTTTTTTTGCCCAATATGGAGAGAATGTTCCCCATATCTTATTTCCAGTGTGCATCCGTCCCAAGGCGCATGGATTGGCCCCTGGTTAAGGATCAAGATGGGGTTGCTCTTGGAACTTTGACGTTCAACGGGGTCCGCACAGCTGGTTATCACCGACAAGTGACCGCTTTACGACCAGGTCTGTTTGCCAAAGAGTATCCCCTTGGCGAAGTGGCTAGTCCAGCGAGGACTTTTGTCAAGAGGTTTGTGGAGAAGAAAGGGGAGTTTCCCGCGCAAGGATTTAGAACTCCTGGCTGGGTTCATTCTCCAGTGATAGGGTGGTGGACCCGGATGACCAAGTTCGTTTTGGACGAATTGGATGTGCCCCTCTCCCAAGCTGGTTTGAAAGTTCCTGTGCGGACCACCAAGTTTGGAATTGTCCAGAGCCATTTTCACTTCTTCTCCATACTGGAGAAGTATAACCCTGAGACTTACACTTTCTTCACCCCTGTGGGGGAATTAGGCTTCGCTCTTCACGAGATGCACGAGGTCTCGGGTCTTCTTCTCGGGGATCTACCGTATGAAGAATTTGTTCCGGGATCGGCAGAACTCCAACTTTTAAAGAAGACCAGTCCCGAAATTTATGCCACCCTATGGGAAGTCATGTGTCACTTCCACATTTGCATGCAGCTGACGGGGGCCCGCGGAAGCGGCATTAAACAAGTGTCTTGGGCGGAATACTTATTCCAAAACTTGACCACTAAAGGGGCCTTGGTGACCCGATTGCCTGTAAGCACTTTGGAGGAGGTTCAGGTTAGGATTGACAATGCTACCTCCCACTACACCAATGAGGCCAAGGAAGATGTTTTCCCGGCTCATACAGAGTTTGAAAGCTTCCACTATCAAGCTTTGATTCCGATTTCCAACACATCGTTGCTGGCTGGATTCTTGATGTTGTGGCTCAAGCGTTGCGTCGTTCCTACTAGACCGGTCGACGCCCTTGCTGTTGAAGTGGTCTACCCGGCTGTCCTTTTAGCCCATGGAAGGCCTGTGAGCCTCCTCAGTGCTATGGTGGGTTGTTTGCAGTTTGGATTACAGGAGCTAGCCTCGGATTTTGTTGACACTACAGAGGTGGAGTCTGGGGGTCACAAGGCTTTCAAAACTCCCAATCCTAGGGTGCCAATGCCATATACTTATTTGATGGCTTGGTACGTGCTCCACTGTCCTTCTTTGATGAGCGCAGCCTCTCCCCCGGGAGATTCATTCATCCCGTTCGTACAACGACTAGAGTCTGCGAAATGAGAAGGGGGGTACATGGTTAGAATTCGCCAAATCTTAGCGCGAGACACCAACTTCCATATCTACCGCTGTTTCCCTGATTTCGAGGGCGGCATCTATGGCGCGGAATATCAGGACATAGCAGGTCCTAATGGATTCACTCAGCTAAGCGGAGGTGTTTTCCATTGGCTTCTCTCCATCAGACCAGGCTACTTAGTCTTCCGGCAAGGCGTCAACTGTTTCGTCGAGCCTTACTAGCCCTACAGGTTTGCTCGCCAATTTGGGTACGATCAGTTGTACGTCGGGAACCCTCGTCCTCAACTATCAGTTGTGGGCAATTTATATGAAGGAGCCAGGGCCTGGTATTATTCTGTGGCAGGTTGTACGAAGGCCATCTTTAGGCTTCCCCACAAAACTACCAACTCCTATACCTCCATAAGCTTCTGCAATTGGTATTACGCAGCTTTTCAGACTCCCAATTACAACTTAAACACATCTTCCCTAAAGGACATTAGGCACATGTATGCTTTAAGAAAGGGGTCCAAGACATCCCGCTTGAGAGGGATTGATGAGTTCCTAGCTGTTGAAAACCAGCCTGCTGGGCAGGAAGAAGAGCAAAGAGCTGAGCCTGTTCAGGCGGAAGAGCAACAAGCGGTTAATCTCCCCGTGACCAGAGCAGCTGGGAAGAGAAAACTCTCAGCGGATGAGGCCGGCAAATATGATAAACAGATTCGTCGGAAGTTGCTGGTTGATTCTCCCCCCAAAGGCCAACAAAAGTCTAAGTTGATGGCAGATGCCATCAGAGCTGCCGAGGATGAAGAACAACAGGAATCTTCTGTTGCGGGCTTGCCACATAGGACTGGGCTTCGCTCTCATGGGCCAGCCCTTTCGGGCGATGTTTCTTCTTACCATCCCCCTCAAGATGAAGAGGATGAGTTTATGACCGCAGATGCAGAATCTGCACCGGTGATGGTCCTTCCTAAGTCTCCGGTATTAGAGCAGAGGGATATCGAAGAGAATCCATCCCCTTCTCCTTCCTTGCTAATGTCACAAGCTGGTGATTTGGTGCCCAGTCCTACAACGGGACTTATGACTAAACCAGCTGCTGACACCAGTCTTCCTAAACCTTCAGCTACCCGGGATGATGAGGAGCGAGTTGATTATGAAGGCTCCTCGGTTAGTAATGAGGCTGACGAAGATAGAGATGGTGAGGATGCTGAAGTTAACAATTTGCCGGGTGATGATGCGGAGGATGAGGAGCATAATTCTATGGATGACATAACTCTTTTTGACGATGCTCCCAAGGCTCCATCTGATAAAGCATCTGGTTATACTCCTTTTTATCTCACCGGTAAGCTTAGTTTGTTTCGACTTATCCCGCACGCTTTTTTCACGTTCCGACCGTTTTTTCGTGCAGGTTCACCTACTCCCGGGACTACTTCAGCTGCTCCTTTAGAGCAAGAACCTACGCTGGCGTCGGCTCCTCCACAAGAGCAACATCTACCTGGTTCACCCAAGGCAACTGCTCCGCCTGCCACATTGCCTGAGACCACTGCAGTGACTCCTCCTCCAGAACAGCAGCTTGAGCCAGTGTCAGCCCTTTTGCAGGGACAAGCTTTGCATGACCCCTCTGCGGTGGAAGCTTCACCGAAAGCTATGATGAAGATCTCACTCACTCCGACAGAGGCTGGGCCAAGCTCATCTCAAGTGAAGGCATTGATGGCTTTGACCTCAAGTCCTTCGCAACTGAACATTTCAATTGCTTCTGCAGCTTCGGCACCTGGATCGCCTGCTAGTCATCATCTTGATGCACCGATCTCAACTGCCGGAGGGGTATCTTCAGGTGCGGCTGTCAGGCTTGCTAATGCACCTAAATTCCTTCAGATCTCTTTAGCATACCTGAATGTCCTTGCGAAGACGGTGGTTGAGTCCATGATGAATGGTCAAGGAACTTTGAACTCCTTTCGACCTCTTCTGGAGGCAGGCTTAAATGGAGTCAGGAGCGTGGGCGACACTCAATGGTTCGAGCGCTATTCAGAAATTATTCTTCATTTGGAAGAGAAATTAGAACGCTTCGAGGCAATGGGCCACATGGAACTTCAGCCGCAGATTATGTTAACTTTGGCTAAGCTTCAGGTCGCAGAGGTAATTCAGCGAGAAGCACTAGAACGGGACTTGGCCGAAAAAGAGCGTCAGATTGCGGAGCTTCATGAGCGGAACACTCTGAAGCGAGAAGAACTAGAACGCTCAACTGTTTCTATGAATTTGCTCCGGGACAAACTTGTTGAAGCTGAAGCCGAAGTCCTACGATTAAAGGCTGAAGTTTCTCGTGAAGAAGGTATTGTCAATCTCCTTAGCACTCAGAATGCAAATGGTGCTTTGGAATATCATACCCAGTCTCTAGCCCTAGAACAGGCTAGGAACAAAATGGCGGCCTTTATCGTACCGAGTGCGGATGAACTCCAGGCCAAGGCTGAAGCTATGGTGCGAGCTAATCACGAGAAAGAATAAGCTGAGCTCAGGACTCAACTCACAGCTTTTGATTTGATGCGTGAGTGAACTTTTTTTTTGTAAGGTTCTTTTGATAAGAACAAGTTTGTCTTGTATCACTTTCTTTTGGTTTTTGAATAAAAAGTGATATTGATCCTTTAGTGTTCCTTGCATTTATAATGTCTTGATTTTAGACAACGAATCACGAGGAATACTCGAAAATTTTCTATTGTAAGGTAACTCTAGAAAACTTCCGACTACTGGGGATAAACATTTGACTATTCTCCCAGAATCAAGTTGTAAAACAGAATCCTCCCCGTGTTATTTTGGTTTTAAACACTGAAAGAAGTCTATAAATGCCAGAGATGTAATTCTGACTTGGTAAGGGGAATATTGCGATCAGGGCAATTTTGAGGACTTATCGCTCTATTGGGGAGAGTCGATAAGTTGATGTTTGTCAGAGGTGTAATTTTAACGTGACGAGAGAGAAATTGCTATCAGGGAAATTTTGAGGACTTATCGCTCTATTGGAGAGAATCGATAAGTTGATATTTGTCAGAGGTGTGATATTAACGTGACGAGAGAGAAATTGCGATCAGGGCAATTTTGAGGACTTATCGCTCTATTGGGGAGAGTCGATAAGTTGACATTTGTTAGAGGTGTGATATTAACGTGACGAGAGAGAAATTGCGATCAGGGCAATTTTGAGGACTTATCGCTCTATTGGGGAGAGTCGATAAGTTGACATTTGTCAGAGGTGTGATATTAACGTGACGTCTGTGGGGATAAAATTCTTTTATGTCTTGCTGGGGAAAGTCACTAAGTATTATCGGAGTGATGAGTTATGATACTTAGGATTTGAACAAGATTTTGGGTAGTTTCATTACCCTACTGGAAGGAGTTGATAAACTGGTTATTTATTGCCCTGTTGGAGAGAGCTAATAAATTGACAATAATCTGAGTGATTTTGAGGACTTATCGTTCTGTTGATGAGAATCGATAAGTGGATTTTAACAGAGGAATTATAGTCATATTGGTAGTGATAATAACTAGATTCAATCTCTGTTAGGGTGATGACCATCTGAGGTGCAATATTAACCTGATGGGTTGAGGAGATACAGAGTTTTGAACGTACTCTGCTGAAAGAATCCATGAACTTGGAGAATAAATATCAAGGATTCTTCATTTGGAAGAGTTATAACGCTAAGGTGACCCTTGCGTTTGAGGTATGAAACGCGAGGTTAAGAACCTTCATAACGCTGGTCTGAGTCTAGCGTTTGAACGTGGGTGTGAACTTCGCGTTGAGATTAAAGTCTTAACTGACTTTATCTAAAAACGTAAAAGATTTACGTTTTGAAATATAAAACGGTTAGGATTCTTTTAGAGTCCCGAACTATCTCAACAACTTGATAGCTGTTATAAATAGACCTGAGTGGTCACATCAAGAGTCATTCGACTCTTTCCACTTTCGGCCATTTCCAAGAACGAGAAATCTCGTTTGACTTTGGCGAGATCTCCGACGAACTTCGTCTCCTTCGTTTGAAAACGCCTCCTCCGATCTACTGTGCTGATGGCACCACGGAGGACGGGTTCAAGCTCCAAGAAAGTCGCCGGAGCGACTTCCGAAACACCGTCGGTTGAGGACGCTGGCGGTGTTCCCGTTCGTGCTAGGACGTCACCGTCGTCCCCGCCGTCACAGGAGTTTCCCTGTCGTGGTAAGTGCTGACTGAAAGAACTTACTTTGGAAAGTTTTCTGAAAACCCTAGATGGGTTCTTGATAACGAGGAAGATGACTCGTTTTAACTCGATGAAAACGCGGGGTTGGGATCCCCTTTGGGTCCCGACCCTCGCGTTCCAATTTTTTTAACACGAGGTTCGACTCTCACGTTTGAGACTTCTGACGCGATGCTCGACCCTCGCGTTGGAGATTTTGACATGAGACTTAAACCCTTTATGTTTTGGGTTCTATCTCTATGTCGATAGCTCACTTATAGCTGCTAACATCTGCTTTTTGATTGTGCAGTGCTTCTACCAAACGTGCCGCTTTCACAAGAGCATCATTTTGGGTATATTGGCGGGCCTGATGCGAATGAAATTTTCAGCCTTCACAACATAATTCCGCTTTGTAGTTTCGCTGATTCGGAGAAAACGAACATGATTAGATCTCCTCAATGTTCTACTCTTAGAATTTTGATCACTGACTTAAACATGGAGACCCCTGCTGGTCGTACTCAGTTTTCCAAACCAGTGTTCATATTTGGAGATCGAATATCCATCGAGGATCACCTCCTATATGCAGAAGACTCGAAGTTGTTGTGAAAAGTTGGTAATCGCTACTTCTTCCTTCCGAACATGAAGAGGATGTACCCCCTCTCCTACTTCTTAAATGCAAGCCGCCGTCGGAGTCTGACTTTCGACATAGTCAAAGAGAAGGAAAATGTGTCGTTTGGATCTGGTCGACGGGCTCGTACACAAATCGGAGGGCAGCTCAAGGGATTAAGACCTGGTTTATTTGAGAAGAAGGACCAGATTCCGGAAATGCCACGCCCAACGAACCTCTTTATTCGCCAATTCCTTGCAACTCAGGGTGAATTTTCTACCCAATTGTTCAGGTCCCCTGGATGGGTTTGTTCTGGAGAAGGAGGTTGGTGGACCTGCATGATCGACTTCGTTCTTGATGAACTTAAGGAATCACTCACTCAATCGGGTCTCACAATTCCCGTGTTAGCTACTCGACGGGGTGTCGTGCAGAGTTATCATAACTTCTTCGCTATGTTGGAGAAGTATAACCCTAATAGCTGCACATTCTTCACACCTGCAGGAGAGTTAGGTTTTGCTCTTCATGAGATGCAAGCAGTGTCGGGATTGCCACTTGGGAAAACACCCTACGAAGAGTTCATCCCCACTACCGAAGAGCTTTCTCAGATGAGGTTGGCGCACCCAGAAATTTATGCTACTTTCTGGGAGTTGATGTGCCACTTCCACATATGTGCTCAAGTCTGTGGGACGCGTGGGGGAGGCATCATGCATACCACGTGGGCAGAGTATCTCTTTCAGAACTTAAACCGGAAAGAGGCAGCCGTCTCTCATGTTGCAGCCATCTCTCCCAAGATGGCCAAAGCTCGGATTATGGCTTCTAATGCTACCTACACAACAGAGCATATGGAAGATGATTTCGAGGTTGGTATCGAGTTCGAAAGTTTCCACCACCAGGCCACAGTCCCTATTTCTGATGCGGCTCTTCTCGCGGGCTTCTTCATGATTTGGCTGAAGCGGTGCGTGGTACCGACAAAACCAGCTGAGGTTGTGTACCCAGCTACTTTATTAGCGCATGGAAGACCTGTGAGTCTCCTAACCGCTATGGTCGGCTGTATACAAAATGGCCTGAGGATGTTGACCTCAGAACTTCTCAGCGCTTCAGAAATTATAGCTGTCAAGAAGAAAGCTGGGAGAGCTCCCCCGCCTCGTGTACCAATGCCATATACATATTTGGTGGCCTGGTTTGTACTGCACTGCCCCTCACTGATGACAGGAGTATACGAGGGCGACGATGCTTATATTCCCTTCGTACAGAGATTAGAGTCGGCCACGTGGACGTATTCTTACATAGCCAGGGCTCGACAACTCCTATCTCGGGAAGATAGTTATCGGATTTTCTGTTGCGCTCCTGACTTTGACGGAGCTGATGTAGAAAATGCTCTCTTCATAGACTTGCTTTTTGAAGGCTCGCCTTCTTTGGAAGAGGGCATATTCAACTGGCTTCTTATGATCAGGTTAGGCTACCTGGTCTACCGCTTGCGGGAGAAGTGCTTCATTGAGCCTTATGTGCCTTCTCGATTCGCTAGGCAATTCGGATATGACCAGCTTTATGTTGGCAATCCCAACCCGGCATTGGCTCATATTGGGAATTTGTATGAAGGAGCTCGCGCATGGTACTTCTTTTCAGCGGGAGGAACTCACGCGCACTTCACTTTGCCTAACTCGTCACCCGGTTGTTCTACCGTTGCAGATTTTCGCAACTGGTTTGAAGAGGTCTCCCAAATCTCGGACTACGATGTCTATACTTCCTGCATAAGTGAGATTCGAGAGTTGTATCGTTCGAGGAGTAGATCTTCGAGTTCCCGTTTGCCGGGGATAGAAGAATTCCTATCTTGTGAACAGGAAGCATCCGGAGCTGTTGAAGCTCCTAGGAATTTGTCCACCATCGAGCCTCCCAAGGAAGAAACTCCTATGGAGATCGAAGAGGAAACACCGATTGTTGACTCTCCCGAAGAAAAGCCAATTCTAGAAGCGTCTGCTCTTGAACCTCGTCTTCTGAGATCGGGTAAGAAGGCTCTTTCTGCTGCTGAACAAGGCGAGTATGACAGGAGGGTGCGTAAACGACTGCCTGTCATAGCCAAAAATTCAAAGAAGGCCAAATTGATGGGTGATGCGATAAAATCAACGCATGTTGCATCTCCTGAGAACAGAGAGGACACTTCTCTTCCAATTGCTTCTCCTGGTCTTGAAACGACAATCGGTGAGCAGGAAGAGGATATCTTAGGCTACATGTCAGAGATGATCAAAAAATTCTTATCTGAAGCCCCGCACACCTCTACTCGCACTGATTATGCGAACTGCTTTGTTTATCCGACTGCTCCACCCCCAAGCTCTGAAACATTGAGGGAGCTCATCGGACAACTAGAACGTTGGATGCAAATAACCATCGACGTTGTTAGTCTTGGAGACGTAAGTTACAAGGTTTTTGAACCTCATTTGCTGGAATGCTTGGCTAAGATCAAGCATCAGGGCGATAAAATATGGACCGAGAACTGTCGTGAGAGCCTCATCATCTTGGAATATGAGCTGGAATTCCTCTCCATGCTGCAACGTGACGACATAGGCCCAGAAGTGGATCGGGCTCTTTCTGAGGCCAAGGCTTCGAGAGCACAACAACAAGAGGATCTTCGGAAGAGTTTATCCGAAACGGAACCTCGTCTTGCTCACCTGCGTGAGGAACATCTCCAGGTACAGAGGGACATGGGCAACCTTGCTGTGGGTCTCCGGGATACTGTAGCAGAGCTTGCTCGCGCCGGTATCGAAGCACCTCAGATAAACGTTCAGCTAGCTGATGGTGTGGAAATTTTAAAAGGATTTGCTGCTTACTGCGACGGACTCTTCAAATGCTATTGTGACGAAATCGTTGCTGTCGACAAGCTTCGGCGAGAACTTGTAGAAGCAACGCCTAATGAAGAGGAGCTCAAGAGCAAGATTACTGAAGAAATCAGAAAGGCTCGCGAGGAGAATATATCAGCGCTGAAATCTAAGCTCAAG
>BQKN01021149.1:503-11311 GCA_022839385.1 Asparagus kiusianus | reverse complement strand
GAAAATCAAATTTATTTTCTTCTCTTTTGTACCCCGGAATTCAAATTGTAATTGAGAATTGAGAGAGAATAAAATCAAATACAATTCTTTTTACTATTCTTCTTGTTACAAAATTTCCACCAAACAAAAGATGGCGACTCTGCTGGGGACTAGCTTCACTGACGAAGAAGTGGTGGTGCAATCTGATGCTCACCTCGTTGGAATGACCGTTGAGACCCTTGTAGTTGAATTTGATCAAGCCAAATATGAGGAAGCTCTTTCCTCTGGATCGTTGAGCCCCAAAGTCAGGCGCAACACCCAGAAAGCCTCTACAGAGATCCAGCTCGCTGCAGAGAAGCCGAAGAAAGCCCTCTCCTTCGGCCAAAGCAGGTTGAAGATCCTATACCCGCATCAGAATATGTAGTGGGTAGCAAAAGGCCTCTGGTGCAGGAAGATTTAACCACTGTCAACAATGACGCGGCTAAGATCCTGAAGCAAGCCAAGAAGAACGCAGCTCGAAGACGGAGGAGATCCATCCGACGAGCACATCTTCGAGAAAACCGATCCGCGGTTCAAGGCAAAGGTTGCGTTTCCACAACCTCGCCTAAAGATTGCGTTCCTCTGCCAGAATGCATGCTTCGCGGCAATGAGCCCAATTACGAGCCGCGAGTAATACAACTTAAACGCGACCCTCAGTGGTGCGTTGTACCTCCAAAACACAGTACTGATAAGAACGCACCTGATGAGTGCGTTCAGATAAAACGAGACCCCAAGAGGTCTGTTTCTAAACGCAGGTTCAAGCCTGATGTTCCCAAACCACAACGCCCTTGCGTTTCAACTCCAGGACGCAATGTGGTCCGAGAGGGACAACATGGGTTGAAGATTCATGTGCAGCAAGAACCAGCCTCGTCCAGTCAAGGACAGGGGGTTGCGTTCCCAATAGATAATTCTCAAATTTCTGATTTGCGAAAATTACTTTCTAGAGGGAAACCAACACAACAACCAGCTCACTCATGTCATTGTGAGAAGATCATTTCAACAGTCCTTTCCGAATGCCAATGTTGTATACCTGAGCCTCGCAAGTCTGTATTCGATAGGCTGTCCAACGTTGCAAGACCCACCAAAAGATGACGTCATCAAAAGAAGAGAGTTTCTGAAACCGAATACCCTCAGGTCACTATCAACATGACCGGCAGAGGGAAAGCCCGGCATCCTAGTCCTGACGAATCTGAAAGAAGCCATTCCCCGACCGTTCGAGAAATCTGCAACGAATTTGAAGGAGTGTATCGACATACCCGGACACGGACGGGAGCAATCTGCCCGGTCGACTACCAGAAGTTGGCCAAAGGAATTACTTCTGATGACGAACACTCGGCAATCGTCGAATCCCAATCCTCGAGTTCTGTTGGAATGCGAGAAGTCTCCGCTTACATGACTAACAACCCCGAAGATTTAGCTAAAACAGTTAATGAACACCATATTATGCTTCATGCACAACAAGAGACGCTCCTCCAATTGAAGGACATGTTGGCCCAGCTCCTCGCCGAAAAAGGCCAAAAACCCGAACCTTCTCGGAAGACAACTTCGAAAGGAAAACAGAAAGTACTGGAGCACGAGACTCACAATTTGGAGTCTTCTTCCGAAAATGAGAAAGAAACGGAGAGAGAATCGAATCTCCAATCAAACAAAGTAGATGAGCTAGAAGCCCGCCTTAACGCAATGGCCAACAGAAGCGAGCTTCGTGAAGAAGGAGTGATACGGCCTTATCCTGCAGAGTGGGATACAGCTCCATATCCACCAAAGTTCAAGGCTCCAACCTTACAACCATTTGACGGCACCGGATCACCGAATCAGCACATCTACTACTTTAAGTCCCAGACTGGAGATGTGGTGGCAAACGATGCCATCTTGACTCGACTATTCATCGGTACCCTCAAGGGTGTAGCCTTCGAATGGTTTATGAAGTTGCCTGCCGGTTCTATTCAGAAATGGATAGACTTAGAAAGGCTTTTCTTAGCGAGATTCTTCGAAGATGACACGGAGGTCTCCGTTCCGACTCTTCTCGCCACCAAACAGAGAAAAGGAGAGTCCATCAAAGCCTATGTGGAGAGGTTCCGCAGTATGGCATTGCGATGCCCATCAGGTATGACTCAGTCAACCCTAGTTGAAACTTGCAGGCACAATCTGCAGACTCAGCTCCTTGCCCAGATGGGGGTAGCAGAGTGTCGTTCCTGGAGACAACTGGTGTCGCAAGGGGAACAAGCCGAAGAGATTGTTGCTCGAATTAAAGCTGAAGAAGAACCACAACCCAAGCCGCAACAACAACGCAATCAGAATAATGCCCAGCGGTCTAAGGGGAAAGAGACTCTCGCAGCTGATTACACACAGGTGCCACCACCCACTAAGCAAGGCAAGGCCCCAAATCAACAAAGGACGCCCAAGCAATACTCGTTCAAAGAAGAGCATGTGGACACTCTGTTTCAGCTCCTTCGAAAGAACAACAAATTGCAACTCCCTGAAATCAGGAAGCCAGACGAAGCAGGGAAGGTAGATGACCCCAACTACTGTCGCTATCATAGGTTCTTGGGACATCCTACCAGGAAATGTTATGTGTTCAAGGACATCTTGCAAAATCTGGTAAACGCAAATGTACTCACCTTGAAGCCCGAACAAAAGACTGTATCTACTAACATGATAGCAGTCCAGTTTGGCGACTTCCCTCCAGTGGCAACCGCGAATGATGTAGTCCCCATTCCCAAAGGGGAAATGCACTTGAAGAATACTGACATGCATAATCAGAAAGGCAGGGGGTTGATACCTCTCTCTACCCCAAAAGGAGAGATCATGTGGGTCCATCCCGATTTGATTAAAGATCAGCAGTGGACGAATACCTCGTCCAAGAAGAAAGGAGACAAGGCTAAATCATCCAACATGATTAGCCCTTCCATGACTGAGAATGAGGATCATCTCAAACCTCTCACCGACTCAGAGGAAGAGAGAATTGTCCTGGCAGCATACCCAGGAGACAACGCTGGCACTCGGTCAGGAAAGACTTACTTGAGGGACTACACCCAGAATCCTCAAGAAAATAAAGAACAGCTACAGGACGCTGGGGGTTCTGCACCAAAGAAACCCATGGATAAAGGAAAGCAGAAAGAACTCCGTTTCAATAGAAATCTTCACCAGGAGCGTGGGGAGTCAAGCGAGCCTTTCCAATTCAATGTCATGGCACAGCTGGCCAACATACCCGCCAGGATTACTTTATATGAGCTATTGAGGTTGTCTAAATCCACCAAGGAAGCTCTGATTGAAGCTTTGAAGAACACGGAAAGTTTCATCACTCAAGTTACTCCGATGCCTGAAGCGTCCGAAGATCAGTCGTGTCTGCAATGTCTGCAAGCGGCAAGAAGTCTACCATGCATATCTTTTACTCAGGAAGATATGCAGGTCCAGCACAAGCACGATAGACCCCTGTATTATACAGGGTACATCGGATCATCAGAGATCAGCCGCGTTCAAGTTGACCCAGGCTCAGCACTCAGCATCATGCCATACAGAGTTATGCAAGTCATAGGGATTCCCATGCATCGGCTGAATGCTACTCAAACTACCATTTTCGGGTTCAATGCTAATAGTACCCGACCTCTGGGAAAGCTCAAGCTTAGATGTCAAATTGGAGACCTCAAGTCAGAAGTAACTTGTTACATCATCGATGCAGATACGTCTTATAATCTCTTACTAGGACGCCCATGGATACATGCTAACCGCATTGTCCCATCTACTCTACATCAAGTTATGAAGTATGTCAACGATGAAGACAAAGTTCGAACCCTGATTGCGGAAAAATACCCTTTCAGAGGAGTAGAAAATTTCCACACAGATTCGGTCTTCTATTCGGAATCGTAAGAGAAAGAAGATGTTGACAGCGGCAATGAAGCGGATGTTGAACCAGACCCCGAGGAAGATTGTCCATGGGAGTTGAACTTTGATGTAATGAGTGCAGTTGAGAACAATAATAATGTACCGAGTGAGGGCGAGTGGTGCATTAATGAAGATTTCATTTTGGCGTACTTGTCTGATGATTCTTTTAAAGTTGAACAAACAGGTACCAATCCATGGCGCGTGCTTTGTGCGGAAACATCTCTCACATTGCCAGTTAAGCCACCTTTCGCTTCAGACGAAGAAGTCGAAAATGCACAAAAGGCTTTCTTCAAAGTTCCGCCCAGAAGGAGAAGGCAGAAGCCGATTCATTTCGGTAAAGTTAAACCCGAACCACTCAAACGGGGAAGTTCTGAAGAGGATGATGGAGTGCCTCAATTCCATTATCACGAACCTAACTCCGTCCAACTAATGAAACAAATGGGGTACAACTTTAACGAAAAATAAGGTTTAAACTTTGGGAAAGGAAGACGAACACCAATTCGAATGTCTCTCACTCCCGAAGGAAAACCGCCGGATTATTATCAAAGGACCAGAAGAGGCTTGGGCTATGTCACAACGCCTCCTGCCTCAGAAGATGAAATCAGTAATTACCTGCGGCAAAATCATTCATCTGGAACATCCTCCTGTGAATCTGATGTCAGCGTCAGACCTTTCTTTAAAGGTTTGACTGTGAACATGGTGTCAACTAGTCACCCAGATGAAGACGCAGAAGGAGATGAAGAGTTAATCGAGTCGGCCGACGATCCTTGGATCAAACGTCTCAACATTTTGTGGGATATGCGTTTTGAACAACGCGAACCGCCCACCGAAGATAAAGTAATCCAGGTCAACATGGGGGATGAATCTGACCCTAAGCCTATCTTTATAGCTGAAAATTTATCATCATCCGAAAAAGAGGACCTTATATCTCTCATCCGAGAATATATAGATGTCTTCGCCTGGAATTATGAGGATATGCCGGGTCTCGACCCGAAAGTGGCCATGCATCGTCTTAACATTGATCCGGATGCTAAACCCGTTAAACAACAACAACGTCGGTTTCGTCCCGAGATCATGGAAGCAATTGAGTCCGAAGTGAAGAAGCTCATAGACTCAGGTTTTGTGAGAGAAGAACAACACCCGGACTGGGTAGCCAACATTGTTCCAGTCCCTAAGAAAAACGGTAAGGTCCGCATATGCATCGATTTTCGTGACCTTAACGCAGCTTGTCCAAAAGACGAGTTCCCGCTTCCTATCACGGATGTTATGATCGATAACACCTGCGGATATGAAAGAATGTCCTTTATGGATGGATTCTCTGGGTATAATCAAATCAAGATGCACCCAGACGACGAGAGACATACTGCATTCAGAACACCACTGGGGGTGTATTGCTACACAGTGATGCCCTTCGGCTTGAAAAATGCAGGCGCGACTTATCAACGTGCAATGAACTCCATCTTCCATGAACATCTGCGTAAGACGATAGAGTGTTACGTTGATGACATAGCTGTGAAAAGCCAATGTAAAGGTGATCATCTTACGGATTTGAAGACTATGTTCGATATCATGCGAACACATCGACTGAAGATGAACCCGACAAAATCTTTCCTCGGGGTCTCAAGCGGAAAATTCCTGGGATTTATTGTCACGTCTAAGGGAATTTCTCTTGATCCAGAGAAGATCCGCGCCATCCAAGACATGCCACCTCCGAAGAGTCTGAAAGAACTCCGAGGTCTACAAGGGAGATTGGCCTACATCCGGAGATTCATATCTAATCTTTCAGGGCGTTGCCAGCCTTTCTCTAAGCTCATGAAGAAAGGAGTATCCTTTGTTTGGGATGGGGAATGTCAAAAAGCATTTGAAGAGATTAAGAGATATCTTACTCAACCTCCAGTTCTTATAGCTCCAATATCAGGCAAGCCATTCCTGCTATATGTGAGAGCCATGGAACACTCTCTAGGAGCCTTGTTAGCCCAGAACAATGATCAAGGTCAAGAGCAAGCCATTTATTACCTAAGCAGGACCATGATGGGAGCCGAACATCGGTACAATCCAGTTGAAAAAGAATGTCTCGCTTTGGTATTCGCGATTCAAAAGATGCGACATTATCTTGTTGGACAGACAATTCACGTCATCTCCAGGGTGAATCCCTTGAGAGTCCTAATGACTAAGCCATCATCTTTAAACTGCCGACTAGCAAAATGGGCCATTCTCTTATCGCAATACGATATGCAATTCATGTCCCAAAAAGCGGTCAAAGGTCAAGCGTTGGCAGACTTTTTAGCTGATCACCCGGTGACAGGGACATCCAAATTGTATGAAGGGTTACCTGATGAAGTCGCCGAAGCTTGTGTCACTCGAGAGTCTATGCAAATTTGGAAACTATTCTTCGACGGTGCATCCAGAGCAAATCCTCATGGAGCAATTACTGCGGGAGTTGGGATAGTGTTCGTATCTCCAAGTGGTCACGTGATCCCCAGAGGATTTTCCCTAATCGAGCCTTGCACCAACAATGTGGCGGAATATAATGCTCTGTTGCTAGGAATGCAATTGGCCGAAGAACTTAACATTCGATATCTCGAGGCTTACGGTGACTCTCAGCTCATCGTAAATCAAGTCCGAGGGGAGTATGAAGTGCGTCACGAGGAATTAATCCCGTACTACTTCGCAGTGCTGAAGCAAGCTAAGAAATTTGAAAGATTCTTTATTGACTACATTCCACGAGTTCAGAACGCTTACGCGGACGCTTTAGCCTCATTGGCGACTTCTTTGGCATTGCCGCCAGGGGCTGAAACAACAGTCCCAGTCATAGGGCGTGAATTATACTGCTCTAAAAATCCTAAGGAGGAAAATTCAGATAAAGCAACGACAGAAGAAGTCTGCGCGACCTCAATGGAATTAGAAGCCAGGGATTGGCGATTTCCATACATCGACTATGCCATATATGGAATTTTACCTGAGGATCCCAAGGAAGCGGCCACTATCAAGCGAAAGGCCCTCCAATTCTATTATGACACGATTTCGCAAACCCTGTATCGTAAATCGCATGACGGAGTTTTGCTTAGGTGCCTCTCTCGAAAAGAAGCGAAAGAGGCTTTAAAGGAAGCTCATGAAGGAATGTGCGGAGCTCATCAGCCAGGAGCCAAATTGGGCGATCGTCTCCGGAGAATCGGGTATTACTGGCCGAAAATGTTTTCAGATGCGGCAGACCATGCTAAACGTTGTCATGAATGCCATATTCATGGTGATTTTATCCACCAAGCACCGGGAAATTTACACCCTACATCTGCATCCTGGCCATTTGAGGCATGGGGTATGGATATCGTCGGTCCTATTTCTCCTCCAACTTCTAAGGGACATCGGTTCATTTTGGCCGTGACCGATTATTTCTCCAAATGGGCGGAAGCAATCCCGCTAAAAGAAGCCAAGACTTCAAATGTGATTAAGTTCATCAAACATCATGTCGTCTACCGTTTTGGAGTTCCGAGACGAATAGTGCACGACAACGGGACACAATTTGTCAGCTTCGGATTCCAGAGATTTTATGATAAATTCAGGATCCAAAGTGTCGCATCTACGGCATATTATCCGCCGGCGAATGGTCTTGCGGAAGCCTTCAACAAAACCATCGTGAAGCTTCTTAAGAAATTCGTTTCTAAAAGCCGACGTGATTGGGACGAAAGACTCGGTGAGTGCCTGTGGGCATATCGAACAACAGTGAGGACTTCTACCAGAGCTACGCCGTTCTCTTTAGTATACGGCTGTGAAGCAGTACTACCACTGGAGATTCAGATTCCTTCTCTGAGAGTCGTGATTACAACAGGACTTACAGATGAAGAAAAACATCAGCGACGCTTGCAAGAACTTGAAGCCCTAGACGATAAGCGACTTCAGGCTCAGCAGCAGATTGAATTATATCAAGCCCGTATTTCTAAGGCTTACAACAAAAAGGTTAAAGAACGGGTCTTCAGGAAAGGCGATCTAGTTTTGGCTAATCGACGACCTATGGTGATGACTCACAAAACCAAAGGGAAATTCAATCCCAAATGGGAAGGACCTTTTGTGATAGAGACAGTCTACTCCAACGGAGCCTACCATCTCATTAATAAGAAAGGCGATAGACTTATGATGCCGATTAATGGGAAATTCCTCAAGAAGTATTACCCTTAATCTGCAAGGCTCTTAAGTCTAACTGGGGGTTGATTATATTAATAAATTGTTCCCCTACTTTGTATGCCGTCAAGTTAACATTACACCTCTGGCGATTTAAAGATCATTATAATAAAGGAATTGTCCCAAATTTTTCCAAGATTGCTGTCAGCGTAATCTGTTTTGTGAAAATTCCTAATTCTAACATTGTATTTAGCCCTCCTGAACGCAAATCCTAAGGCTGTGTTCAGAATAGATCTACAGCTGCGTTGCAAGTCCCATGGCTGTGAGATCTGGTGTTGCGTTCAACTCTCCTGAACGCAAGTCCTAAGGCTGCGTTCAAAGCACGTCTACAGTTGCGTTTCAAGTCCCACAACTGCAGGGCCCCGCTGCGTTCAGCCCATTTGAACGCAAGCTCTATAGCTGCGTTCAGAACGAGTCTACAGCTGCGTCGACGAACGCACAATATGATCATTTCGACCAGAAGAGGCTCCCCAAATCGGAAAGCATCAAGTTTACTCTCAAGATCAGACAACTACAACCCAAGTCCTGAAGTTGCCTGTTGGGATGCGAATAGGCTTGCGTTCAAGTCATTCAAGCATAAGGAAATAATTTTCAACATCCATCACAAACACAGAAAATGCAAGTAGTAGCAACAACAGTTCATAGCATGCAGATAACAAGTGTTTGAAGAAATAACCTAGAGTTATTACAAAGTCAAAACACAAAAAGATAGAAGCAGTTTTTTTTTAAAGTAGAGAGAAGCTCATAAGATGAGCTTCTGTATCCGATATGGATTTTTTGTGCTTCGCCAGCACCTCTTCTCTAACTTTCTTCTCAAACTCAGCATCAGAGACTGCAGCAGCAGCAGAGGCCTCCTGTTTGAGCACCTCAAGAGCTTCCTTCTCAGTCTGAACTTCAGATGCTAAGGTAGCGTCCCCAAGGATGAACTCTTCCTGAGTTATATCCCCTGCATTCAGCTTGACCCTGGCTTGGCGGCGCTGCTTCTGCAAGTCCCTAATACAAGCCTTCTTCTCTGAAATGTTCAAAGCTCGGACCCTATCAACAATTGCCGCCTCCAACTTAGCTCCGGTGATGGCATCTCGAACTTTATACTCCAAGTCCGTGTGCTGCAACTCCTCTAGATAACGAGCAGCCCCAGAGTATCGGCGTATCGTCTCGCCAAAACGCTTGGCGTAAACAAAGTTGATCTCCGCAAGAGCATTTAATCCTTCTATGATAGGCGCTTGAAACTCAAGGAAAGAGCCCCACCCGTGCATCACGGTGCGGAAGGCTTGCCTTACCATATTTTCCAAACGCCTAGAGAGGAAAAGAGTGCTGTTAGGCGACAGACGAACAGCATCGTCAGTCACCCGCTCGAACTCCTCACGTGGAAAGATTACGGAGATGGGTGGAATGAGAGGAGCGTCTTCCTGGGGCAATTCTTCCTCCTCATCATCAGAGATAATAATAGGCTCAGCAGCACGAGCCCCACCTAGCAACAAAGCAATCATAAATTCATTTAGTCCCCAAGCAACTAAAGTTAAACGCAGGAGACTGAACCTGTGTCAAGATTTCAGAACGCAGCAGTTCAGACCTGCGTCAAAATCTATTCGAACGCAAGGAATCTAGACTGGCGTTAGACTTCTTCAAGATTAAGAGATCAATCTTTATCTTATCATCAAACACAAAAAGTTCTGTTGCACGTTCAAGATCAAAACAGTTCTTATCACAAACACAGAAATTTCTATATGTGATCAACAACAAAGGTTCTGTTCTTTTGCACAACAATGGACACAAGAATTCCTTTCGAGATTCAAAGTCAAGAAGATGAACAGTTTTCATCGAGAAACATACAAGTTCTTGGCAAAGATCGAAGAGACGAACCTTGTTCGTCATCATCAACCAAAATCCAGTCAAAGAATTTTAAGAGCACTTAAAAAAAAAGAATGCTTAAATGAAGAGGAAAACGAGGGTTACCTCGATGACCAGACGCTGGAGGCGTCGACGGCTGTCCAGAGGCGGACCCAGAAGCGCCCTTCGACGGCGGGAGAATGCCCGCCATCTGCTCGTGAGATCTCTTGGGAGCCATGGCCAGAGGACGAGATCAAATCGTGGATGATGCAACGAGAAGAAACTCGTTTCTGAGTTCAAGAAGAGAGTTTAAACGTTAAGGCCCTTGATGTGACCAATCAGCCCTATTTATAAAAAAATTAATAATGATGGGGTAGAGTTCCAAGACTCCCCGCCCTAATGTGGCCTCTTCGTCATCATTATAGCCGCTTGGGCTTCTGACAAGACGCAGGACAAGATCCTGCATTCAAAAAACAAACCAACCCGAACGCAGTAATCTGGAGTTGCATTCAACGCAGCAATCTGGAGTTGCGTTCAACCCGAATGCAGTAATCTAGAGTTGCATTCAACGCAGCAATCTGGAGTTGCGTTCAACCCGAACGTAGCAGTTTGAAGTTACGTCCTTCCAAAAATACGCAGCCCTATCTAAGGATATGAACGCAGGGGGTACCCTCAGCTCTAGAATTCTTATAAAATGTGCTACTAAAGTTTAAAACTCTTGCACATTTCTTTTTGACTAAACCTTTTCAATGTCAATCTTAAATCTATCAAGGAGTTTAAACTCCGTCTTCCTCAAAGTTGCTCCGATCGCAACACTTCTAACTTATCGACTCTCATCAATAGAGCGATAGGTCTTCAAAGTTGCTCCGATCGCAACACTTCCAACTTATCGACTCTCATCA
>BQKN01021070.1:514-10836 GCA_022839385.1 Asparagus kiusianus | reverse complement strand
TAGCGCTTTGACGCTCGTTGTCCCTCCCCCTTTCAGGTAACGAGCCAGGAGCCCGGAGAGTCGTAGGTTGATGGCGACACACTTTAGTGTTCAGCTGTCCATTTTAGCTATGATTTATTTTTGGAGCTCCACTGTAGTTTTGTTAGACATTTGAGGATTTTATTCTAGAATTTGTAAAGGCTGAGTGCCTTATTTCTTCTTGTCAGATATTTGTATTTGAGACTCGTTGAGTATTCTAGTTTATCTATTTAGACATTGATCATGTATTTTCTGTATGTTGGATGATGAAATATTAATGTGATCACAATCATTTCATCAGTTATTTCTTACATTATCTTTTACTTGCTTGTACCTACACCTGTTGTTGCCTCTACTAGACAGATGTTAATTGTGATGGTGAAACATGTTATTGCACGGTGTGGTGTATGGCAGGTTTGATATTCTTAGTTTCACCTTGGACTGCAGCCTTGTGTGAACCCAGGGGCGTCACACTCACAACCCCAAATATGTTATGAATGCAAATACAATAAGCTTAAGTGGGTGTGCATAACAATAAGATTAATCAAATCTAAACTCAATATAAAACTAGCTTTAATAAGATGATAATCAAACAAATAAATATTAAGCTAGAAAAGAGTTTAGAAAACTTCTCAATAGATGACAAGAGATGGAGGGAGAATAGTGGTATGCTCAAACTCCAATAGATGATCTCCTCAAGCTCTTGTGGAATTGATTTCAAAAACTTAAACCCTCAATTACTTAAAAGCTTCTTAAACAAACTTAAACCACACTTAAACCCTTGTTTAAAAACTCTTTAAAGTTGTTTAAAACATTTCATTAGTTTTTTTATATGAAGGATAAGAGCAAGGGGGTATATATAGCCACCCAAAACCTCAGCCAAAACTCAACTGAAAAGACAAAAAACCCCCAGAAAACACTGCTGGAAACTAGTCGTTACTGTACAACTTTCATAAGTCGACTAATGAGTCGGCTTATATGAGTCGACTCAGCAGAAGAAAAATCATAACTGCGCTGCACTTCATGAGTCGACTTATGAGTCGACTTATGAGTCGACTCATGAGTTGACTCATGAGTCGACTAATGAGTCGACTAAACATGCACAGACTTGAAGTGCACAAAATAACTCAAATTTAAACTGGGTTTAAAATATCAAATAAATTCAGAAAAATGTAAAACTTTGGGAAATGATTGTAGACATAATAATAAGCATGCTACAAAAACTGGTTTTTAAAAAGGACTTCCTAAATGTAAAATATCATCATTTTGTAAAATAGTGCAAAACATAAAAATGTAAACATATGAATTTTGACATTTTGACTAAGCCATGTTTTGGAACTTTACTGTAGGCGTATAAAATTGCCTATAGGTCCCTTAGCATAGCTCGACACAAGGAATCGACAAATCAACGGACGTCCGGGCGACGAAGCGAGCTAACAAGGCTACGAAGCTATCGAACCGCACGTGAACAACGGAATGCATCCAAGTCAATAGTTCGGGGAGTCAACGAGTCATCCAACCAAGAGAGGATTCGAACTCAAACACCGAGGCGGATTTACTGCCAAATGAAGACTCGGGCTATCAAATCAAGACCCGAACAAATCAAACGAACAACCAAATTGCGGACATGACCGGAAACACCGGAAAACGACGAAACACGACACACCCGGGGACTCGGCCTGAACCGAGCCAACCCGGGGTGGCTCGGCCCAAGCCGAGCCACCCCAGGGTGGCTCGGTGGCCGAGCCACCCCAGGGTGGCTCGGCCAAGGTTGAGCCACCCCAAGGTGGCCGGGTGTTTCCCCCCTCTCTCTTGTGCACGTGGGCACAGTTCAGGTGTCCTATAAATAGGGGGGTAGTTGTTCATTTGAGAGGACTTTTGGTTGAACTTCTAAAGAGCCGAAACTCTGCCAGATTGTCATCTCAACTCGGAATTGTGAAGGCTTGAAGCTTGGACCCTCGGATTCAGTTTTTGGCGAGCACCCGCGACAAACAAGGCAGGAGTTCGAAGAAGCTAATCCTCAGATCTACATCGTTCTACTCCGGATCTAAGCTTGGTTCTTAGATCCCGAGATTCAAGCGGTCGTTTCCTTGGTGAAACGATCCCTCCCGGCTATTATCTCCTTGGTGGGATAATACCCGTAATACGTTGTAGATCTGCTTGGATCCAGATCTCGTGGCGGTCAATGGTAATCAACCCCGGCGCAGGCAAACAACCCACAAAGCGAGTGACTGTATAACAGGAGCTCGTGATCTGTTCGTTAAATAAGGAAAGTTATAATTTTTCTTTGTTTTCTTTGAATTTCATTGTAACCGGCTCTTATAAAAAGACCGGATCTCTGTAAACACAAAAAGTTGTTAACATTGAGTGCAATGAGTTCGTCAATGAAGAAGAATTTGGTTTTTCCTGTGAACAATCTGGCGACCACAGTGGGAGCCACCGATCTCGCTGCCGAGATCGGAGCGTCGCAGCCGCGGATCTCGATCCCGGTCGTGGAGGAGGTCGAGTACGAATTCGACCAACAGAAGTACGAGGAGTACGTGTCCTCGTCTGGATCTACCTCCTCCCCCAAGTCCAAGAAGTCCCAAAAGCTCTCCTCTAGGAGAAATGTACGTTGGTGCGAAGAAGTCGAAGCCACCAACGACGACCTCACCCCGATCGACGCCGAAGTTGCGTTGGGTGAAGTCCTACCGGCCTCTAAGAAGGTCAAATCCGCCGTTGAAGGCGTGGTGACTCTCTCCAAGAGAACCCGCCAGAGGCAGCGTCAACGCCTCGCGAAGCAATTCGCCAAGGCCATGGAGTCCGTTGACGGGGTCTGCTATCATGCGGATCTGAAGAACAAACGAGGCAAACAGCCTCAACGACAAATACAGGGTGGTTCCTCCAAACCATCGACAATGGAGTGGATCCGTGTCAAACGGAATCGCTCAACACTGGAGGAGCGCATCCGCAAACGCCGCGCCTTATCGGCGCAAGCACGGGCCAAAGCTGAAGAAGCCCGTCGGAAGCTGCAGAAGGAGGTGGTCAAAAAGCCGCCACCAACTCGTAAGGTTTGGAGGCCAAAGTCTGAAGCGGTTCAGGCTAAGGAGCAAAACCCGCAGCCTCCGAAAGTTCGAACTCCGGCAAGTCAACCCAAACAGCCGGTGATTGCCGCAACTACCCTGGGAGATCCCGCAGGACCATCCCAGAAGAAAAAATCAGTTTTGGAGCACCTCGGTCCACTTCCGAAGGAACGAGGTAAAGCTCCAGTTCAAGAACGCTTGGGGCCAATGAAGAAGTCCCAAACAATGCAACATGCTGGGGGTCGCCGCAACCCTCAACACTTGGCGAAAATTGTGGCACCCAAGCGCACAACACTGCGCATCGAAGTGCAAGAGCCCGCTGAAGATTCACGCCCACAAAGGCGCGTTTCAAGGCGTGTGACTCTGGATGGTCCGAAGAAGATAATTCATCCTCAGAAGGAAACATTGTCGTCTGATGGCGACGACGTTATACCTGAGAGATCGTGCCAACACACGATAGGTTGCTCCGCCCTTCAAACGGACGAGCTGTACTATCGTGCCAGGGGTACGAGTAAATCCAGAAAGAGGAGCCCTCGAAGGCTCGAAACGCAATGTCCTTGTTCGAAGCTCATTCGGGCGGTACTATCGGAATGCAACTGCGCCAAGACAGTCCCCGAGAGAGTTTCGGTATTTGAAAGACTCAGCACAGAAACGCCAAAGCCGACGCATAGGCGTTTCCAGCGAAGAAGGAAGATGGTCGAAGATGGTGAGCATTCAAGGGTCACCGCAAATATGACCAGCACAGGAACATCAGCTCAGGACAACCCCGAGGCGGTTCCAGAAATAACCCGACGTGTAACTCGTCTTCAATCCGGAGCTATCATCCGTGCGACGTATGGTAGGGTCCAAACAAGAGTACCTTCGGGAGATGAAGAATCAGATGCTGGCTCAGCAGTTGCATCTGACAATACCGTGTCTAGTGAAGGACAGCCTCGCGAGTCGTTCATGATAAGCGCGGAGCAGGTGGCCAAGATGCTTGAAGATGCCATTGCCAAGCAACAGGAAACCTTTAGGTTTGAAATGCAGATGGCCATGCAGAACATGAGAGAGATGCATGACCAACAGATCCAAGCATTGAGGCACCAAAAAGGTGAACCAAGTCGTCAGAACCAGAACAACCTGGAAGATGAGGACACAAATGAAGCTCGTAATACCAACAACCCTCCCATCAATCCAGGGGGTGGTAACGAGAACGCCAGTGAAGACACAGGTGAAAGCTTAAAAATTAAAAATCTCGAGAGCAAGATCAATACATTGATCTCTGCTCAAGAGACGAAAAAGACGGGCATTCCTTGTCCATACCCAAGAGAGTGGGAATCAATCCCATATCCGGCGAAGTTCAGTCTAATTAACTTCACGCCGTTTAATGGGATGGGTTCCCCTACTCAGCATTTGATTTACTTCAAATCGCACTTGGGAGTCATCTCTGGTAATGAGCCTCTGATGGTGCGGTCATTCGTCGGCACTCTTCGCGGAGCTGCCTTCGATTGGTATCGTCGCCTCAAGCCAGGAAGCATAAACAGCTGGGACGACATGGAGACTAAGTTCCTCACGAACTTCTTCGACGATGACACCGAAATTTCTATCGGATCATTGCTCGATGAAAAGCAGAAAGACGGGGAGCTAGTCGATACCTTCGTCAAGAGGTTCCGCAATAAGGCGATGAATTGCCGGGACCCAATCACTGAGGAATTCATCCTCCAGACCTGCCACAACAACCTGTCGCTGGACGTGTTGGAAGCAATGGGCACAGCACCATCCAAGACCTGGAAGGATTTGAAGGTTCGAGGAGAGCAAGCTGAGCGATTCCTCAGAAGAAAGAAGGCGGAGAGAGGCCAACCGGCAACGAATCCTCCGAAGCAAAACTTCAACCAGAAAGGGAAAGGTAAAGCTCATGTTAATGCTGTTGATGCTAACCAGACATTTCAATTGCAACCTCAGCAACAGCAGCAGCAGCAAAGAGCGCCACAACAGTCGCAGCCACATTGGCAGCAACGGTCTCAGAAGCAAAAGTCTTCGGAGCCGAGGTTTCCCAAAGTCTACTCCTTCAAAGATGATGAAGTTCCCAGCATCTTCAAGTATCTGTTGGAGAACAACAAAATCCAGTTGTCGGCGATTGTGAATCATGAAGGAGCTACCAAGGTGACGGACCCGAAGTACTGCGCGTACCACAGAGCGGTCCACCACCCAACAAAGTCTTGCTACCACCTCAAGGACAAGATCCAAGCATTGATCGACGTAGGTGTCATAACTCCGAAACCGGCCAAGAATGTGGGAACAAATGCGGTGTCAATCAGCTTCGGATCAGTGCCTACAGCCTGGTTTGAGCCGAAGCGCGTCACCAAAGTTGGGATGAAGACGGTGAATGATGATCCACATGGACAGCGCCAAAAGGGACTTGTGCCATACACAGCCTCGAACGGCGAAATCCTCTTGGTTCACCCCGACCTAATTGAAGATGAACAATGGGCCGGATCGTCATCCAAGAAGAAGTCCAAAGGGAAAGGGAAGTCTTGTTATGGAGTCTCTGCTATCCCAGGCGAAGATGACGAAAGAATCCCCGCTTTCCTACTTTCCGACGAAGAACAAGAAGTCTTTGCCACCAGAAGCGGGAACCAGTACCACTTCAACTATCCGTCGCCCAGTGATCAGTTAGCTGAACAGGGGGTGACAAAACGGGGACCAGCCAAGACTCTCACAGAGCTGGGGGTGATTACATTTCCCAAACCGGTTGAAGATGCTCGACGACAGCCGGTTGACAAACAGAAAGAAAAGAGGCCCGAGGAGGTTCAAAATCCGAAGCAGTCTCGTTTCAGTCGTCCGATTGGAAAGGACAAACCGGAGAGTTCAAAAACTCTGCGCGCCTTCGATATCATGGCTCAGCTAGCCAATATTCAAGCGCGAATAACGCTGTACGAGCTGTTGCGGTTATCCAAGGAGACTAGAGAAGCCTTGCAAGAAGCCTTGGCTGATTCAGAAGCATTCCTCACTCGAATCAAGCCGGCACCGGAAGACCTAGAACTACTTGCCCAACAGTGCAATGTGGCAGCTAAGAATCTTCCCTGCATCACCTTCACCAAAGAAGACATGCAGACGAAGAATTCAAATCATGATCGACCCTTGTACTTCGTCGGGTACATTGGCTCCAGCGAGGTCAACCGAATCCAAGTGGATCCGGGTTCCGCTGTGAGTATTATGCCACTTCGCCTGATGCACAGCCTTGGCATTCCAGTCAGCAAGTTGGCGTCTACAGGCACAGTCATCTACGGATTCAACACCAGCGGGTCAAGACCTTTGGGAAAAATCCGGATAAAGTGCCAAATGGGCGATCTGAAAACGGAGGTCACGTGCTACGTGATTGATGCGGAGACATCCTATAACTTACTATTGGGTCGGCCTTGGATCCATAGTAATATTATAGTTCCCTCCACTCTACATCAGTGTTTGAAATATGTCGACACTGATGGAAGAGTTAGGACGATGGTCGCGGATAAGCAACCATTCAAAGGGTATGAGAATTACTTCACAGATTCTCTCCTTTATGGTAATGAATCCGATACGGAACCATCGATCCAAGGCACGGACAGCGGAGAAGAAGCTGATTCCGAGGCCGGATTCGATTACAATGGCGGTTTTGTTTTAAATGACATTGTACCCTTTGTAATCAATCTTGACGATGAAGAATCGTCAGATGGCGGTTGTAACTGGCAACTTGCCGAACTTGAAATAAATAATGGTTTAGAGTACTCCTTGTCTCTTGATGACGTGATAAAGGGATTATACGATAATCCCGATTTATGTATGCCACTCAGGTCGTCTTATGTAACGAAGAAGCGTCTCCAGCACTCTTTCGGAACAACTCAGATCATTCCTGCCAAAGTAGGAGGACAAAAAGAAGTGATCTTCGGTAAAGGAGAGAAGTTTCCATTGCCAAATCATTTCTCAAAAGAGGATGAGGATGACGACAAATCTGGTCTGCACTTATCCAAGTATAGTCCGGAAGTGCGTACGCTCATGGAAAACCAAGGGTACGACTTTACACTCGGAGAAGGTTTATACTTCGACCGAGGCTCCCGTACCCCAGTCAAAGCGGCGTATGTCCCAAAAGGGAAACCAGATAACTATTACCGTCACAAGAGAGGCCTAGGCTATATCTCATCAGATGACGAATGTGGTTGGCAAATCATCGACCAAATTGCTAACAAAGCTAAGGATGGGTACTTGCCAGATTCTTCAGCTGAGGATTCCGACACAAGTTTGGGAGAAATGTTCAAGACCTTAATGTCGAACATGACTACAGCTGATCCATCTACGTTGGAGGATGACGATCAAATACCAACGTGGGAGGACCCATGGGTTCATCACCTAAACATGCAATACGGTGATAGGTTCGAACAGAGAGAGCCACCCACCGAAGACGAAGTAGTCCAAATTAATATGGGCGATGAGGCTAATCCAAAGCCCATATTTATCAGCGGTAGTCTTCCCCCAGATGAGAAAGAGGAATTAATTGCTCTGATCAGGGAATATATCGACGTCTTCGGCTGGAACTACGAGGACATGCCAGGGCTCGACCCCAATGTGGCGATGCATCGCCTTGACATCAAACCGGATGCCAAACCTGTCAAACAACAGCAAAGACGGTTTTGTCCGCAGATTATGGAAGCCATCGAGGCAGAGGTTAAGAAGTTGATCGACTCAGGATTTATCCGAGAAGAACAACACCCAGACTGGTTAGCCAACATCGTTCCCGTCATGAAGAAGAATGGCAAAATCAGGATTTGCATCGACTTCAGGAATCTGAATGAAGCATGTCCAAAAGACGATTTTCCTCTCCCGATCACGGATGTCATTATCGACAATACATGCGGATTCGAGAGAATGTCCTTAATGGACGGCTTTTCAGGGTATAACCAAATCAAGATGCACCCGGACGACGAAAAGCATACAGCATTCAGAACGCCCCTCGGTATTTTCTGTTACACGGTGATGCCTTTCGGTCTGAAGAATGCAGGTGCCACATACCAACGAGCGATGACTAAAATTTTCCAGAAACACCTCAGGAAAACAGTTGAATGCTACGTTGATGATCTGGTGGTAAAAAGCCGCAACAAAGAAAATCACATCAAAGACTTGAGGATGATGTTTGATCTCATGCGGAGTCATCAATTGAAGATGAATCCCACAAAATCTTTCCTCGGAATGTCCAGCGGAAAATTTCTTGGATTCGTCGTCACCACTAAGGGTATACACATCGACCCAGACAAGGTAAAGGCAATAAATGAATTGCAACCCCCGAGGAATCTAAGAGAACTCAGAGGATTGCAAGGTCATCTGGCTTATATCCGGAGGTTCATTTCAAATCTTTCTGGGAAGTGCCAACCATTTTCTAAGCTAAACAAGAAGGGCGTATCGTTTATTTGGGACGATGCTTGCCAGAAGGCATTCGAAGATATCAAGGCATATCTGATGAATCCCCTTGTTCTTGTCGCACCAAAATCAGGTAAACCGTTCTTGATTTACATCAAGGCGATGAACCATTCGGTAAGTGCTTTATTAGCACAAGACGATGATAATGGTCACGAACAGGAAGTTTATTACCTAAGTCGGACCTTGATAGGCGCCGAGTCTCGGTATCCAATGATCGAGAAAGAATGTCTCGCATTGGTGTTCACAGTACAGAAGATGCGACATTACTTGGTGGGCCAGACGATTTACGTCATTGCCAATGTTAATCTGGTACGGGTGTTCATGACTCAACCAGGTTCAATGAATTGGCGGTTAGCAAAGTGGGCCCTTCTTTTGTCCCAGTATGATCTGCACTTCAAACAGCAGAAGTCGGTCAAGGACAAGCAATTTGTGATCTTTTGGTGGCAAGCCCGACAACAGATACGGTTGAAGTATACGATGACTTGCCAGATGAAACCCACGAGGTTAATACCACGTCACACCAACAAGTATGACAGTTATACTTTGATGGTGCCTCGAGAGCAGTCAATAAAGCAGTAACCCCTGGATATCCTAAAGTCACTTCCGGAGTTGGAGTTGTCCTAGTTTCCCCAGGGAAGCACGTGATGCCTCGAGCTTATTCACTGACGAATCCATGTTCCAATAACGTAGCCGAGTACAACGCACTCATCATTGGACTTAGTTTCGCCAAAGAGCTGGGGGTCGAATATCTCGAAGCCTTTGGAGATTCTCAATTGATAGTCAACCAGGTTCGTGGAGAATATGAAGTCAGGAACCCGGATTTGATTCCATACCACCAGGAGGCCGTCAGAATGGCAGATTCTTTTAAAGAATTTTACATCGAATATATCCCTCGTCTCCAGAACGCTTATGCGGATGCACTGGCAGCACTAGCAGTATCACTCGCGCAGCCGCCCGAAACTGAACTGCTAGTCACAGTAAGGTCACACCAACTTTGCATACCCATATACGATATGGAGGTTGAAGAGGAGGATGATAGAAACGTAAACGCTAAAGAGGTGAACTCAACCCAAATCGGTTCCGAGTCCCGAGATTGGCGTTTTCCCATCATCGATTACGTCCAATACGGTATTTTGCCGGAGGATGTAAAGGAAAAAGAATCTATTCGCCGAAGAGCACCACGGTTCTTCTACAATACCGAGACCCGTACGTTGTATCGCCGGGGGTACAATGACTTGCTTCTCCGATGCCTTTCGAACGAAGAAGCAAAAGAAGTTCTTAAGGAAGCACACGAAGGAGAATGCGGTGCGCATCAGCCTGGTCCTAAGCTGTATGATCGAATCAGAAGAATGGGATACTTCTGGCCAACAATGGTTCGTGACGCGATCGAGTACGCCCGAGTATGTCACGCTTGCCAAGTGCATGCAAATTATATGCACCAACCACCGGAGCGATTACACACATCAACCACGTCCTGGCCATTCGAGACATGGGGTATGGACATTGTTGGCCCTATCTTTCCTCCTTCAGTCAAGGGTGATCGATTTATCCTCGCTATCACCGACTACTTTTTAAAGTGGGCTGAAGCCATTCCGCTGAAAGAAGTGAAGACGAACAACGTCATCAACTTCATCAAGCATCATGTCATATACCGACACGGTGTGCCGAGGCGGATTGTTCATGACAACGGTCCGCAATTCATAAGCAACGCCTTCATCAGTTTCTGTGACAAATTTAAGATTCAAGATGTTTCGTCAACGGCTTACTATCCCGCTGCGAACGGATTAGCTGAGGCTTTCAACAAGACGATCA
>BQKN01021058.1:381-10722 GCA_022839385.1 Asparagus kiusianus | reverse complement strand
ACCGTTATCCAGGTCGAAAACAAAAGAAAGGGAGGCAGACTTCTTCGATCGATCGGTGTGGTCGACCGATGGAGCTCTCGGTCGACCGGACCGGTCGACCGACAGACTCTCTGTCGCCCAATGCTGAAAAACCAAACGAGCGGTCGACTGGTGCGGTTCACCGAAAACTGATACTTCTGAAAACTGTTTTGCTGATTTTAAAACGCTGTTTAAAAATATCAAACAAATTCCAAAAAATGTAAAACTTTGGAGAATGATTGTAGACATGATAATAAACATGCTACAACGACTGGTTTCGATAAAGGACTTCCCAAATGAAAAATATCATCATTTTGCAAAATAGTCCAAAACATGAAAGTGTAAACATATGAACTTGATGTTTTGACTTAGACCAACTTATAAAACTTTACAAAATGGTTTTATAGACTTGAAGGAAGATGTAAGCTATTGTTATGAAGTCTATAAACAATGAACGTAGTATTTTATCAAAATACACATATAATGCACTAAAACATGATTTCATTGAACTAACGAAAATTGATATTGATGAAATCATATATATGCATATAAGTATGAAACAGAAATATGTTTTCTAATTATATTCAATTGTTTCATAGTAAAACTTGAAAACTATCAAACCAAAATATATATGTATATATATAACTATATATATACAAAAACCAAAAACGTGTATGTGTGTATATGATTGAGCTTAAAGTACTTAACACACATAATATAAAACCTAAACTAAATTACCCAAGTAATCTTGATCTTCATTGTAGCTCAACTTGGTACACGTGCGGATGAAGCTTGAACTTGATCTTTAACTTGAATTGTATAGGCTTCAACCCGACATTCCGCCAACCTCCATTGGATATCATCGTTGAAGCGCAATCCATCCATCCTCCAACAACGTTGTTTGTCTACAATAAATACAAAAACACAAATACTAGACAAACAACATTAGTGGTAAATTGTTTGTTAAACAACATCAAAACAAGAAGGCCAACAAACCCTAGCCCCTCTCTCTTCCCTCTCAAAACCCTAACCTGGATTTGGCGATTTGGGGAAGTTCTTGAGGATTTTCAGCAGATCTGTGGAATTTCAGCGAAGAGGATCAACCTCTTGCAGATCTAGGGCATCATCAGCACCCAAGGCGAGTAATTTCTCGCCCAACTCCACCCCTTTTTGGTTTTTATGCAAAGTTTGAGTTTTTATTGAATTTTATTTGGCCAAATTCGTATTTTTCTTGTAGAGATAGTAGATCTATATGGTATATGTTTGAGAATCATGTCTTTAACCTAAATATTTTACTGGAGGATTTTGTCAACAAGATCCAGATCTGAGTTTGGCCTAAACAAGGGCTAAATCATATTTACAGTTATCAAAACGTTTTGGATTTGTTTCTCGTGGATTTACAACTTTGAAAATATAGATTTCAAACTTGGGATTTTGTTGTTCAGTATGTTTTCCATTTCACTAAAACCCATGTTATCGTGATATGTAAAAATCTTTGTTTTAGGTTTAGCAGCTGACAGAAAACCCAAAATTGGGTTTCTGTCCGCTCGGCGGTCGACCGACGCGGTTGACCGCTGAGCTCGCGTCGGGGATCCGGTCGACCGCGACAACTTTCCGGTCGACCGCGACATAAATTCGGTCGACCGATATGCCTAGCGGCCGACCGTCAATTTTTGTATCAGAGTTCGGTCGACCGGATCGGTCGACCGCCGACCCCTCTGTTGAAGATTCCCAGTTTTGGTGTATTTGAGTATTTTTATTCCTACTCGGGGGTTTGTTTGGACCATCTGACCTTGGTTATTAGCCCCACTACGTATCCATGCATGATAAATGACCTGGGGTACAATTTTGGGATACATATATATATAGTTTTGGGTGTGAGATTGATAAGTAGATTTCACTCCACGAGTTATAGCGCTCTTTTATCATTTCCACAGTCCTCATGTTGGACTATAATCCATAGAAGTCCTCGTGTTGGACTATAATCCCTCTCAGTCCTCGTGTTGGACAATTGACACTTATTCCATGAGTTTGGAAAACTACGATTGTTAGTTCTTGTTTCGGACACGGTTCTTAACCCTGTATGTGATTATTCTTCTACATTTCACAACATGATGATTATGTAGATTTGGAATGACACTTGTGTAGGTTTTGACACAATATTCAGGTATTTAACATCGTGATATCCACGTTGACTATGTTACAGCACTGTATTTATGCTCTGGTGGTTGTAGTGTTTCTTTTATCATTATTACTGTATTAGAACCTTGGGTTTAGTACTTAGGAGTTTATAAATTTGAGATATAAGGTATATATATGAGGGTTTCCTTATTTGGATTATTTCGCTCGACGTACCTATTCTCGTGTTGTAGACTCCTAAATACTAAAACCCTCCTTAGTGAGGTCAATGATTTTAGATCTATTATATGTTATCTATATTTTCATAAACAACGAGCCCTTTTCCCTTGGGGTTGGTTGTGATGTTACTCGCTAGCGCTTTGACGCTCGTTGTCCCTCCCCCTTTCAGGTCATGAGCCAGGAGCACGGAGTGCCGTAGGTCGATAGCGATGCACTTTAGTGTCAGCTGTCTACTTTAGATATTTCTCTTTTGAGCTCCACTGTAGTATGGTTAAACATTTGAGGGTGTTATTCTAGAATTTGTAAAGGCTATGTACCTTATTTATTCTTGTCGGATACATGTATTTGAGACTTGATGATTACTCTAGTTTATTTATTCAAACATTGACCATGTATTTCCATTTGTCGGATGATGAGATATTTATTTGATCACTATCATTTCATCAGCCCCTTTGTGTATTATCTTTTACTTGCTTTTGTACCTACACCTATTATTGATTCTACTAGATAGATGTTAATTGTGATGGTGAAACATGTTATTGCACGGTGTGGTGCATGACAGGTTTGACATTCCTAGTTTTACCTTGGACTGTAGCCTTGTGTGAACCCAGGGGCGTCACAGTTGGTATCAGAGATCTAGTTCCAGTATCCTTAGGATCATCCTGTGTCAAGTCGTGGAGCTAGGATAGAATTTCTTAGGATTCATGTATAAAGTCCGAAAGGATTTCCTAGTATGGGTGAGGACGATATATGCGTATGTCTCAAAATTTGAGAATTTTTTTTATGACTACTATTTTATATAGATTCAAAGTATTTGTGTGAATACTATATGTTGTGAAAAAAAAAATTTCAATACGATACGCTATTTATAAAGGTCTATTTTTGACTCATGAATTTTATTTTCTTACCATCAGGAGAGAGATGGCAGGACGAGGTAGACCCCGTACCAGGAGGGCTAGCCAGGCAGAGTCACAGCAGACTCCACCTGAGCAGCAGCCAGCTCAGTCCGAACCCCAGCAGACTCCACCCGAGCCACAGCAGGCTCCTCAGTATCTGGTGGACCTCATGGCCCCTCTTATCGCTCGGATGACAGCTGTAGGCGTGTAAAATTGCCTATAGGTCCCTTAGCTTAGCTCGGCATGATGATTCGACAAATCAACGGACGTTCGAGCGACAAAACGAACTAAAGAGGCTACGAAGCTAACGAACCGCACGTGAACAACGTCAATGGTTCGGGGAGTCAACGAGTCATCCAACAAAGCGGATTTGAACTCAAACACCGACTGGGTTTTACTGCCAAATCAGGAATCAAGTCAACAAATCAACAAAACAGCCGAACAACGGACAAAAAACCGGAAACAACGAAAAACGACGAAACCAGCGCACCTGGGGGAACTCGGCCCGAACCGAACCACCCTAAGGTGGCTCGGCCCAAGCCGAGCCACCCTAGGGTGGCTCGGTGGCCGAGCCACCTCAGGGTGGCTCGGCCAAGGCCGAGCCACCCCTGGGTGGCTCGGCTATGGCCGAGCCACGCAGAGGTGGCTAGGCGCTGTTTTGTGCCAAAGGCATAGTTTTGAGTGCCTATAAATAGGCCTGGCACTCGTTCATTTGAGAGGACTTTTGGTTGAACTTCTAAAGAGCCGAAACTCTGCCGGATTGTCATCTCAACTCGGAATTGTGAAGGCTTGAAGCTTGGACACTCGGATTCAGTTTTCGGCGAGCACCCGCGACAAACAAGGCAGGAGTTCGAAGAAGCTAATCCTCAGATCTACATCGTTCTACTCCGGATCTAAGCTTGGTTCTTAGATCCCGAGATTCGAGCGGTCGTTTCCTTGGCGAAACGATCCCTCCCGGCTATTATCTCCTTGGTGGGATAATACCCGTAATACGTTGTAGATCTGCCTGGATCCAGATCTCGTGGTGGTCAACGGTAATCAACCCCGGCGCAGGCAAAGAATCCCACAAAGCGAGCAACCGCAAAACAGGAGCTCGCGATCTGTTCAAAGGAAAGTTGTAATTTTTTGTTTCTTTCTTTATTTCGATCTCCATTGTAACCGGCTCTTATAAAAAGACCGAATATTTGTAAAATGCATAAAGTTGTTTTCAAAGTTTGTAATGGAATCCTCAATGAAGAAGAACACGATTTTCCACGCGAACAATCTGGCGACCACAGTGGGAGCCAACAGCTTCGCTGCCGAAGCTGGAGCGTCGCAGCCGCGGATCTCGATCCTGGTCGTGGAGGAGGTCGAGTATGAATTCGACCAACAGAAGTACGAGGAATACGTCTCCTCGTCCGGATCTACCTCCTCCCCCAAGTCCAAGAAGTCCCAAAAGCTCTCCTCTAGGAGAAAGGTGCGTTGGTGCGATGAAGTTGAAGCCACCAACGACGACCTCACCCCAATCGACGCCGAATCTGCGTTGAGTGAGGCCCCACCGACCTCAAAGAAGGTCAAATCCGCCATTGAAGGCGTGGTGACTCTCTCCAAGAGAGCCCGCTAGAGGCAGCGTCAACGCCTCACGAAGCAATTCGCCAAGGCCATGGAGTCCGTTGACGGGGTCCGTTATCATGCGGATCTGAAGAACAAACGAGGCAAACAGCCTCAACAGCAAATGCAGGGTGGTTCCTCTAAACCGTCAACTATGGAGTGGGTCCGTGTCAAACGGAATCGCTCGACTTTGGAGGAGCGCATCCGCAAACGCCGCGCGTTATCGGCGCAAGCACGGGCCAAACCTGAAGAAGCCCGTCGAAAGCTACAGAAGGAGGTGGTCAAGAAGCCGCCACCAACACGCAAGGTTTGGAGGCCAAAGTCTGAGGTGGCGATTCAGACCAAGGAGCAAAAGTTGCAGCCTCCGAAAGTTCGAACTCCGGCAAGTCAACCCAAACAGCCGGTGATTGCCGCAACTACCCTGGGAGATCCCGTGGGACCATCCCAGAAGAAAAGATCAGTTTTGGAGCGCCTCGGTCCACTTCCGAAGGAACGAGGTAAAACTCCAATTCAAGAACGCTTGGGGCCAATGAAGAAACCCCAAACAATGCAACACGCTGGGGGTCACCGTAATCCTCGATACTTGGAGAAAATCACGGCACCCAAGCGCACAACTTTGCGCATAGAAGTGCAAGAGCCCGCTGAAGATTCATGCCCACAAAGGCGTGTTTCGAAGCGTGTGACTCTGGATGGTCCGAAGAAGACAATTATTCCTCAGAAGGAAACGTTGTCATCTGATGACGACAACGTTATACCTGAGAGGTCGTGCCAACACACGATAGCTTGCTCTGACCTTCAAACAGATGAGCTGTACTATCGTGCCGGGGGTACGAACAAATCCAGAAAGAGAAGCCCTCGAAGGTTCGGGACTCAGTATCCTTGTTCAAATCTCATTCGGGCGGTACTGTCTGAATGCAATTGTGTTAAGGCAGTCCCCGAAAGAGTATCGGTGTTCGAAAGACTTAGCACCAGAGCGCCAAGGCCAAGGCATAGGCGTTTCCAACGAAGGAGAACAAGGGTCGAGGACGGTGAACATTCAAGGGTCACCGCCAACATGACCAGCACAGGAACAGCGGCTCAGGACAACCCCGAGGTGGTTCCAGAAATAACCCGACGTGTAACTCGTCTTCAATCCGGAGCTATCATCCGTGTGACGTATGGTAGAGTCCGAATAAGAGTACCTTCGGGAGATGAAGAATCAGATGCCGGCTCAGCAGTTGCATCTGACAACACCGTGTCCAGTGAAGGACAGCCCCGCGAGTCGTTCATGATAAGCGTGGAGCAGGTGGCCAAGATGCTTGAAGATGCCATGGCCAAACAACAGGAGACCTTTCGGTTCGAAATGCAGATGGCCATGCAGAACATGAGAGAGATGCATGACCAACAGATCCAAGCATTGAGGCACCAACAAGGTGAACCAAGTCGTCAGAACCAGAACAACCTGGAAGATGAGGACACAAATGAAGCTCGCAATGCTAATAATCCTCCCATCAATCCGGGGGGTGGTAATGAGAATGCTAGCGAAGACACAGGTGAAAGCCTAAAAATTAAGAACCTCGAAAGCAAAATCAATACATTGATTTCTGCTCAAGAGACTAAAAAGACGGGCATTCCCTGTCCTTACCCAAGAGAGTGGGAATCTATCCCATATCCGGTGAAGTTCAGTCTAATTAACTTCACGCCGTTTAATGGGATGGGATCACCAACTCAGCATTTGATTTACTTCAAATCACACTTGGGAGTCATCTCGGGTAATGAGCCTCTGATGGTACGGTCATTCGTCGGCACTCTTCGCGGAGCTGCCTTCGATTGGTATCGTCGCCTCAAGCCAGGAAGCATAAACAGCTGGGACGACATGGAGACCAAGTTCCTTGCGAATTTCTTCGACGACGACACTGAAATCTCTATCGGGACATTGCTCGATGAGAAGCAGAAGGACGGAGAATTGGTCGAAGTCTTCGTCAAAAGGTTCCGGAATAAGGCGATGAATTGCCGGGACCCGATCAGCGAGGAGTTCATTCTTCAGACCTGCCACAACAACCTCTCGCTGGATGTTTTGGAAGCAATGGGCACAGCTCCATCCAAGACATGGAAGGACTTGAAGGTCCGAGGCGAGCAAGCTGAGCGATTCCTCAGGAGGAAGAAGGCGGAGAGAGGCCAACCGGCTACAAATCCTCCGAAGCAGAACTTCAATCAGAAGGGAAAAGGTAAAGCTCAGGTTAATGCTGTTGATACTAACCAAACCTTTCAATTGCAACCTCAGCAACAGCAGCAGTAGCAGCAACGAGCTCCACAGCAATCGCAGCCACATTGGCAGCAGCGATCTCAGAAGCAAAAGTCTTCGGAGCCGAGGTTTCCCAAAGTCTACTCCTTCAAAGATGACGAAGTTCCCGGCATCTTCAAATATCTGTTGGAAAACAACAAGATCCAGCTGCCGGCGATCATGGATCATGAAGGAGCCACTAAAGTGACGGACCCGAAGTACTGCGCGTACCACAGAGCGGTCCACCACCCAACGAAGTCTTGCTACCATCTCAAGGATAAGATCCAAGCATTGATCGACGTAGGGGTCATAACTCCGAAACCGGCCAAGAATGTGGGAGCAAATGCGGTGTCAATCAGCTTTGGATCAGTGCCTACAGCTTGGTTTGAGCCGAAGCACGTCACCAAAGTCGGGATGAAGACGGTGAATGATGATCCGCATGGACAGCGCCAAAAGGGACTTGTGCCACACACAACCCCGAACGGCGAAATCCTTTGGGTTCACCCCGACCTGATTGAAGATGAACAATGGGCCGGATCGTCATCCACGAAGAAATCTAAAGGGAAAGGAAAGTCTTGCTACGGAGTTTCCGCCATCCCAGGGAAAGACGACGAAGGAATCCCAACTTTCCCACTTTCTGAAGATGAACAAGAAGTCTTCACCACCAGAAGCGGGAACCAATACCACTTCAACTATCCTTCACATAATGAACAAGCAGCTAAGCTAGGGGTGACAAAACAGGGACCAGCCAAGACTCTCACAGAGATAGGGGTGATCCCAATTCCCAAACCGGCTGAAGATGTTCGACGACAGCCGGCAGATAAACAGAAAGACAAAGGATCCCAAGAGGTTCAGAACCCGAAGCAGTCTCGCTTCAGTCGTCCAATTGGAGGAGATAAACCGGGAAGTTCGAAAAATCCGTGTGTCTTCGACATCATGGCTCAGCTAGCCAACATTCCAGCAAGGATAACACTTTGCGAGCTGTTGCGGTTATCCAAGGAGACTAGAGAAGCCTTACAAGAGGCCTTGGCCGATTCAGAGGCGTTCCTCACCAGGATCAAACCAGCACCTGAGGAGTTAGAATTGTTAGCCCAACAGTGTAACGTGGCAGCTAAGAACCTTCCTTGCATCACCTTCACCAAAGAGGACATGCAGACGAAGAATTCGAACCATGATCGGCCCCTGTACTTCGTCGGGTACATTGGCTCCAGCGAAGTTAACCGAATCCAAGTAGATCCGGGTTCCGCTGTGAGTATTATGCCACTTCGACTGATGCACAGCCTTGGCATTCCAGTCAGCAAGTTGGCGTCTACAGGCACAGTCATATACGGATTCAACACCAGCGGGTCAAGACCTTTAGGTAAAATCCGGATAAAGTGCCAAATGGGCGATTTAAAGACGGAGGTCACGTGCTACGTGATTGATGCTGAGACATCCTATAACTTACTATTGGGTCGGCCTTGGATCCATAGTAACGTTATAGTCCCCTCCACTCTACATCAGTGTTTGAAATATGTTGACACTGATGGAAGAGTTAGGACGGTGGTCGCGGATAAGCAACCATTCAAAGGGTATGAGAACTACTTCACAGATTCTCTCCTTTATGGAAACGAATCCGACACGGAACCATCGATCCAAGGCACGGACAGCGGAGAAGAAGCTGATTCCGAAGCCGGATTCGATTACAATGGTGGTTTTGTTTTTAATGACATTGTACCCTTTGTAATCAATCTCGACGACGAACAGTCGTCAGATGGCGGTTGTAACTGGCAACTTGCCGAGCTTGAAATAAATAATGGTTTAGAGTACTCCTTGTCTTTTGATGATGCGATAAAGGGATTGTACGATAATCCTGAATTATGTATGCCGCTCCGATCGTCGTATGTAACGAAGAAGCGTCTCCAACACTCTTTCGGAACAACTCAGATTATTCCCGCCAAAATAGGGGGACAAAAAGAAGTGATCTTCGGTAAAGGAGAAAATCTTCTGGTGCCAGATCATTTCTTAAGAGAGGATGAAGATGGTGACAAGTCTGGTTTACATTTGTCTAAGTACAGTCCAGAAGCGCGCAAGCTCATGGAAAGACAAGGATATGATTTCACACTCGGAGAAGGTCTATACTTCGATCGAGGTTCCCGTGTCCCAATCAAAGCGGCATATGTACCAAAGGGTAAACCGGAGGGCTATTATCGTCACAAGAGAGGCTTAGGCTATATTTCATCAGATGACGAATGTGGGTGGCAGATCATCGATCAAATTGCTAACAAGGCTAAGGATGGGTATTTGCCAGATTCTTCAGCTGAAGATTCCGACACAAGTTTGGGAGAAATGTTCAAGGCCTTAATGTCGAACATGACTACGGCTGATCCATCTACAATGGAGGACGACGATCAAATGCAAACGTGGGAGGACCCATGGGTTCATCACCTGAACATGCAATATGGTGATAGGTTCGAACAGAGAGAGCCACCCACCGAAGACGAGGTAGTCCAAATCAATATGGGTGATGAAGCCAATCCAAAGCCCATATTCATCAGTGGTAGTCTCCCATCAGATGAAAAGGAGGAATTAATTGCCTTGATCAGAGAGTATATCGACGTCTTCGCCTGGAACTACGAAGACATGCCAGGGCTCGATCCCAATGTGGCAATGCACCGCCTCGACATCAAGCCGGATGCTAAACCTGTCAAGCAACAACAAAGACGGTTTCGTCCGCAAATCATGGAAGCCATCGAGGCTGAAGTTAAAAAGTTGATCGACTCAGGATTTATTCGGGAAGAACAACATCCAGACTGGTTAGCCAACATCGTTCCAGTCATGAAGAAAAATGGCAAGATCAGGATTTGCATCGACTTCAGGAATCTGAACGAAGCATGTCCAAAAGATGATTTTCCCCTCCCGATCATAGATGTCATTATTGACAATACATGTGGATTCGAAAGAATGTCCTTTATGGACGGCTTTTCGGGGTATAATCAAATCAAGATGCACCCGGATGACGAAAAGCATACGGCATTCAGAACGCCTCTCGGTATCTTCTGTTATACGGTGATGCCGTTTGGTCTGAAGAATGCAGGTGCCACGTACCAACGAGCAATGACTAAGATTTTCCAGAAACACCTCAGGAAAACAGTTGAATGTTACGTTGATGATTTGGTGGTGAAAAGCGGCAGCAAAGAAGATCACATTAAGGACTTGAGAACAATGTTTGATCTC
>BQKN01020957.1:0-12252 GCA_022839385.1 Asparagus kiusianus | reverse complement strand
ACCGAAAGACAGTGTTTGCTGTCTCGCACCGAAAGACAGTATTTACTATCTTTCACCGAAAGACAGTGTTTGCTGTCTCGCACCGAAAGACAGTGTTTGCTGTCTCGCACCGCCAGACAGTGTTTGCTGTCTCGCACCGCCAGACAGTGTTTGCTGTCTCGCACCAAAAGATAGTATTTGCTGTCTCGCACCGAAAGACAGTGTTTGTTGTCTCGCACCGAAAGACAGTGTTTGCTGTCTCGCACCGAAAGACAGTGTTTGCTGTCTCGCATCGCCAGACAGTGTTTGCTGTCTCGCACCGAAAGACAGTATTTGCTATCTTTCACCGAAAGACAGTGTTTACTGCTGTGCGACAGTCCTGAGGAGTTTAGAAACCGCCTAAACAAGTGGTCATTCACTGTTAAAGAACGTAGGAGACAGTTACAAACTAAAAAGAGGCCCACTAACATCATAAAAAATATGGTATTTAAGTGGTGGGATGGCGGTTACAAAGAGGGGCTGATCAGAAAACATCCAAGGGGCTGATCATCGAGCATTTGTTAGAGCATTTCAGAGCAGAGAGAGCAGAGATTTCAGTTCTTGGATTAATCCCTTGAGTTCGAGCTTTAACTTGATCTTAAGAAGAACGACGATCTTACTTTGATAAGATTCTCGTTTCAAATTCTCACTTCGATAAACGAAGTCAGAATCATTAAGCCCCCTCTTCACGATCTGTGATTTGACGGTCCACGAGCTAACGCGCTCCCGGCACAGGCAAAGTCCCACAAAACAAGAATCGATAGACGATTTTTGTGTTATTTTCTCAGGAGTTGTAATTTTACTTAATTTTCATTGTAATTTTCTGTAAACGATCGAAGTTTAATAGAATTAACAATGGAAGCAACTTTTGGCGAAAACAATTACCGGCTCGTGCTGGAACCAGTTCAAGGGAACAGAACCGAAGCTAATCGATACTGCGTTCGCACCCACTTTCTTCTCCTTCGGTTGCTTCATGGTGATGACCCCAACATCTATTAAAGCCTGGATCTTATCTTTAAGGGCATAACACGCCTTGGTAGGATGGTGCACCGCTCTATGAAATGCGCAGTATTTTGGATCACTAATTCTTTTAGCATCTTCCTGATCTTGGATTGGAGGCAATTTGATTTTGTTGTTCTCTATAAGGTATTTGAAAATACCGGGAACTTCATCCTCTTTGAACGAATAGACCTTTGGGAATTTAGGCTCCGAAGCTTTCTGTTTCTGAGGCTGTTGTTGCCACCTTGATTGTTGAGGCGCCTTTTGCTGTTGTTGTTGCGGTTGCGCTTGCACTTCGAACGTTTGGTTCGCGTCCACTGCATTTGCTTGTGCCTTTCCCTTACCCTTAGGGACAAAGTTCTGTTGTGGAGCATTGTTCACCGTTTGACCTCTTTCTGCCTTCTTCCTTTTAAGGAATCGTTCGGCCCGTTCTCATCGCACTTTTAAGTCCTTCCAAGTCTTTGGTGGTGCCATTCCCATAGCTTCGAGGATGTCCAACGAAAGATTATTGTGACAAGTCTCGAGGATGAAGTCTTCACTGACCGGATCCTTGCAGTTCATTGCTTTGTTTCGGAATCTCTTCACGAAGTTTTTAACCGTCTCACCATTTTTCTGTTTCTCGTCAAATAGTGTGCCGATTGAAATCTCGGTGTCGTCGTCGAAAAAGTTTGTCAGGAACATGTCCTCCATGTCATCCCAACTGCTGATACTCCCCGGCTTGAGACAGCGATACCAATCGAAGGCTGCTCCGCGAAGAGTGCCAATGAATGACCGCACCATTAAGGGTTCATTCTCGGAGATTATTCCTAAATGGAACTTAAAATATATCAAGTGTTGGGTTGGGGAACCCTTCCCATCAAACGGCGTAAAATTGATCAAGTTGAATTTCGCCATGTATGGAATTGATTCCCACTCCCTTAGATATGGACATGGTATCCCAGACCTTTTCACTTCTTGAGCACTCATCAATGCGTTAATCTTGCTTTCTAAGTCCCTTATTTTCTTGTCTTCACTCGTATCTGTTTTCGAGTGAGTTCGGGGGGAAGTAACGTGATCCTCCTTTGTGTTTTTATCATCCAAGGGGCCATTCCCATTGTTGTTATTGACAGGATGAGTGTTCATGTTAGCATTTTCATCCACCTCCCACTCGTTATCATCTTGGTTCGGATTATTGCGACGACTAGACTCCCCTTGGTGAGTTGTTAGCGTCGCGATTTGCTGGTCATGCATTTCTCTCATCTGTTGCATGGCCATTTCCATTTCAAATTTGAAATTTTCCTTCTGTTTTGTCAAAGCGTCATCGAGCAACTTAGCCACTTGTTCGGCACTGATCATAAGTGACTCGTAGGGCTGTCCTGCACTTGATGCGGTGTCATCGGATGCTATAGCTGAGCAAGCATCTGAGCCAACATCTGACACCTCATCTTCCAAAGGAAGTCCCTTTTGCATCCTTTGGTAATTCTTTCGCCTACTGGTCCCTGATCGCAATCGAGTCATATGCTGGGAAACCTCAGCAAATTGATCTGGGCTAAAGCGTCGTGTCGATTTACCTCTCCCGGTCATATTAACTGACACTTCTAGAAATTCATCGTCTTGGCGGACAGGCTTCTTCCTACGGAAATGTCTTGGCTTAGTCTCGGACGTTCTGGTAGAAATTCTCTCAAACACCGAAACTCTCCTTGGGGCTTTAGAGCAACAGCATTCTGATAATACCGCCTTGATTATACTGGCACACTCACAGTGAGAATCCGTGTCTCGAACGTTTCTCTTTTGAGACTTATCCGTACCCCCGGCTCTATAGTACAACTCGTCAGTTTGATAACTAGAGCAACCCATAGAGTGTCGGCACGACTTCCCAGGTATAACACCATCGTTATCAAACGAATATGTTTCCCTCTGGGGATGTGACGCTTTATTGGCGTCTTCAAAAGTCGCTCGTTCAAATTTACGCTTTTGCAAGCGTGAAAACCTAACGGGCTCTTGAACTTCAACCCGCAATCCAATACGGTCGGTAACATGGGCTTTCCCTTTGTTACTTTTCTTAGGGGAATTGGTGTAACCCCTAGTCTGGTTTGTTGTTTGGGGACCTTTCAACAGCCCCAAACGTTCCTTGACAGGTGCTTTACCTTGATCTTCTGGTAAAGGACCGAGGCGACCTTTTAAAGGAACTCTGGATCTTGTGGGACCCATGTTCTTTCCTGGCTCCGTCGGAGGTGCGGGGACAGGGGAAACGGGATCTGGATTTGAAGTAGGCTGGACGGTAACTCCGTCCACTTTTGTCTTAGGTGCTGGTTTCGCCTTTGGCACCCAAACCTGCTTATGTGTAGGCGGCTTTTTGACCGTCTCTTCTTTCTGCATCTCTTTCGCTTTCTGCAGAAGGACTCGGGCATGCGCGAGCAATGCGCGGCGTTTCTTGATTTGCTCTTCAAGGGTGGAGCGGGTCCTCTTGACACGAACCCATTCATTCGTTTCTGTCTTGGAGGAGGAGTTGGTTGTTCGCCTTTGTTGCACCTGGTGCTGCCTGGACTTTAGATCCTCATTGTAGCGGATCCCGTCCGTCGACTCCGAAGCCTTGGCTAATTGCCGCGCAAGGCGTTGACGCCGTCTTTGATGCGCCCTCTTTGACAAGGTTGGAACGCCTTCAGCAGTTGTCTTCGCGGCGGAGGGAAGATCTGGATCTGTAGCTTCGACCACGTCGGACGTCGTAGGAGCGTCACGGGGAGTAAGTGCAGTTACGACGAGGGGATCTCGGTTCTTCGAGCCGGAGGTCCCACGAACATTTCTGGAAGAGGATGCCTTCCTGCGCCTGTTTGGAGAGGCGGATCTAGAGGAGGAGGAAGAGAGGTACTCTTCAAACTTCTGTTGGTCGAATTCATACTCGACCTCTTCATTCACCCGGATCTTGAATGCCGGTTGCGTCACGACAGCCTCGGCAGCGAGGCTGTTGGCTCCCACTGTGGTCGCTAGTTTGTTTTCGGTAAAAGTTGCCTTCATTGTTGAATTCATTATAATCTGGATTGCTTACAAAGAATTCAAAATATTCAATAAAAAGAATAAGAAAATGAAAGATTACAACTTTTCGAAAATAACACAAGATCCGTTCGTCGTTTCTTGCTTGCGTGGGTCTTTAGCCGGTAACGGGGATGTTGATATCCGTGGACTACCTGGTAATCAGATCAGGTCCAGAACTTCGTCGATCCGTGAAGGAATCTAGAAGCAGAAGCGCTTATCTCGACGACAGCGAGATAATTGCTCTTCTTAGAATTACCACAACGGGATAATACTAAGGATCGGATGCGGGTGATGCAGATCTGACGACTCTTGATCTCTTGCGTTGAAGAACTCGATCACTCTTCAATCCGGCAGGGCTTCGCTAATTCTTCAAAACTCCAGATCTGAAAAAAATGAGGACCCGGGGCTGTATTTATAGGCTCCAGGGGGTTTCGGGTGGTTAAAACCACCTAAAAGGCTACTTCTGCGTTGGAGACACCCTAGGGTGTCTCGGCCTTGGCCGAGGCACCCTAGGGTGTCTCATTCAAGCTGAGATGCCGTGTTATACCTGTTTGACTGTTTCCGTCATAAATTCTTCGTCCGAACTCGGATTTGAGTGATTCCAAGCGTGTTGGAAAGCTGACGAGGAGTTCTACAAGTTCAAATGACTAAATCATCCGTGGAATAAATGAGACACGAAGGGTAGTTCCCCGTTTGTGAACGATACGAAATTCCCGATCGATTCATATCTTCATCATTCCGAAGTTCTGTTGTTTCTCGTGGTTCGTCAGTTTACTTCAAGCGTTCACCGACATTAACCAAGCTTCTGTGAATCAGATGGTGACGTTCATCGTCATTTCCTAACACTGAGCTGTTCGTGGAGACCTATAGGTAATTTTCGATGCCTACAATGTGGATGATATGATTATTACAGGGGATGATGAGAAGGAGATTGCCCAACTCAAAGTGAGACTGAGTAAGGAATTCGAGGTGAAAGATCTTGGCTTACTTCGATACTTTCTTGGAATAGAGATAGCTCGAGGAGCGGAGGGGATCGTCCTATCCCAGAGAAAGTATGCACTGGATCTTCTCAAAGAAACAGGAATGTTAGGATGCAAACCTGCAACTACACCGATCGACCAGAAGTTTAAGCTGGGTGCTGAAGCTGGAGAACCAGTTGATCGTGACAGATACCAAAGGCTGGTGGGCAGGTTGATCTATCTGTGTCACACATGTCTCGATATCTCTTTTGCAGTGAGCGTGGTGAGTCGCTACATGCATGATCCAAGGAAGGGTCATATGGACGTAGTGTACCAGATTCTAAGGTATTTGAAGAATGCCCCCGGAAAATGGCTAATCTTCAGGAAGAATGAACACATGAGCATTGAGGGCTATTGTGAATCTGATTGGGCTAGCTGTGCTGATGACAGGAGGTCCACCTCAGGATACTGTATCTTTATAGGAGGCAACTTAGTCTTGTGGAAGAGCAAGAAGCAGTCGGTGGTGGCGAGATCGACAGCTGAGGCAGAGTATAGAGCTATGGCCTTAAGAGTTGCTGAGTTACTATGGTTGAAGAGTATGCTGGTGGAGCTGAAGCTGGATCAAGGAGCTAAGATGAAGTTGTGGTGTGACAACAAGTCAGCCATCAGTATCGCCAACAATCCAGTGCAGTATGATAGAACCAAACACATCGAGATCGATAGGTTCTTCATCAAAGAGAAGTTGGATAGTGGACTACTGGAGCTAAGTCATGTTTCGACTAAGTACCAGGCAGCAGATTGTCTGACCAAAGGACTTAGCTCAGTAGATATGATTAGAGGATGCGACAAGATGGGCTTAGTAGATATCTTCCGCCCATCTTGAGGAGGAGTGTTGACATATTAGTATTAGTTAGGGACTTATTTGTAAGTTGTGTAGGGGCCTATATAATGCCCAAGAGATCTCATAATGAATTAGGGTTTCTATTATCAATTGATACTACTACGGATGATATGAAACTATGTAATAAAAACTTTCGTGTGCAATGGACACATGCACCAAAAAAAGTCTGTTTAGCAGTTTTTATTCAATTATTACTATTGTGGAGTCTTGTGTTGTGGGATTTCAAGAACTTGGGTTGAATGTATTTGTTTAGTTATTCATGTTAGTGCTGTTTCTGTTGCTATTATTTTGTAAATCAAACTGTTAATCTTATGTAGTGATTTTTGGTAGGTACGAGCTTTCAGTCATCTGTAAGTGAGTGGCATCTGAGAATTCATATCATTACATTAATTTCATCAGGTAATTATTGGACTTTTTGCCTACAACTTATTTACTTAGTTTTTTGGAAGAAAATGTCTGCATAGACGTGAAGGGTTGTTTGCAATGTACCCTTTACTGTATATATGTCACACACCCCGAGCCCGCGAGCGCGTTGGACCGATACCAGCTGTGTAGGACTGAAGTTGGGGCATCACAATATATGTATCACTAAAACTAATTGATAGCTTCTCTCTGTGCAGGTACTAGCACTCCATTAATGGAAGATTCAAAGTCGCAAAGTAAAGTACCACTTGGCTGATAATAAAAGGAGCATGTTAAAGTCAAGGTCAGTGGTAAACTCAAAAGAGTGATACAATTCATTCAACTACTAAAAAGTCATTCAGTCTTGTTAGGGTACACCCCAATAAGAACGCCTCTAACGGAGATGCAATACACAAAATAAAGGCACAAGATCAACCAGAGTACTCACAGATATACGTGGTTCACTCCTTCGGAGCTACTCCACGGTGCAACGACGACGCCAAATTCTTTTATATCCCAAAAGAATAGATCAAAGAGAACACCCTCTCTTGATCAGATACATTCCAAGAACTCTCACAAACTCTCTGCGTTTTCTCTCTTACTCTTCTATGAGAGGAGTTGTTTCTGGGATGAGATTTCCTTAAGAGTTTAGGGCCCTATTTATAGTGTTTGGGAAATACTATGCACAAATAAAATATTATTAGTAGGACCCGCCATTAATAATATTTTACTGTGGGACCCACCACCTTTTTCATTTTTCTCAAAAAAACGGCAACTTTCGGTGCCTAATCTTGCCTTTGTCAACAAAGGGCGGCTGACAATCTCCCATTTGAAGCTTTGATTGAGTATCAATCATATCTTCACACCATTCTTGATTGCATCATTCGGATGTCTTGTATCTTTAGCGTCTTGCACGACCCTCAACATTTTCAACGGAGGCCATATGAGGCTGCACACAGCCTCACCTTCTCGAGCGGAACTGGCTTGGTTAGCATGTCAGCTGGATTGTACCTCGTATCAATCTTCACAAGCTTGAACTCGTCCCTGCTTTGCCATCTCCGTATGGCATGGTGCTTCACGTCAACATGCTTGGTCCGAGCATGGAATGCGTCGTTCTCTGACAAGTGAATGGCACTCTGACTGTCGCAGTGGATGAAGTATTTCTCAAAGCTTACTCCAAGCTCGAGAAGAAAAGCCTTCAACCATAGCAACTCCTTTGCTGCCTCTGCTGCAGACACGTACTCGGCTTCGGTTGTTGACAAAGCCACAGTATCCTGTAACTTGGATCTCCAAATTATCGCTCCACCACCCAAGATGAAGATGTAGCCGCTTGTGCTCCTTCTTGAGTCTATATCCCCGGCATAGTCTGCATCACAAAAGCCCTCTAGCTGTAAATCTGTCCCGCCATACTCAAGACAACGGTCGGACGAGCTTCTCAAGTAGCGTAGAAGCCACTTGACCGCACCCCAGTGTTGTTTCCCTGGATTGCTCATGAAGCGGCTCACAACTCCCACTCCTTGTGCAATATCTGGCCTTGTACACACCATCGCATACATCAAACTCCCGACGACAGATGCGTATGGTATGTTGGCCATGAACTCATGCTCTTCAGCAGTCTCTGGTGCTTGGGTCTTCGATAGCTTGAAATGGCTTGCAAACGACGAGCCCACTGGTTTAGCTTTCTCCATGCTGAACTTTTTAAGAATCTTCTCAATGTAGGCCTTCTAAGACAACCTCAGCCTCCGTGCTGATCTGTCTCTGATGATCCTCATTCCCAGAATCTGGTTTGCTGGACCCAGATCCTTCATCTCGAAGCACTCGGAGAGACGCCCCTTGAGTTCCTCAATGCGGGCCAAGTCGGGCCCTGTAATCAACATGTCATCAACATAAATCAAGAGTATCACATAAGATTCGTCATATCTCTTGATGAAGCAGCAATGGTCTGTGTCGCATTTGAGAAAGCCGTTCTCCTCCATAAAGTTCTCAAACTTCATGTACCACTGTCGCGGAGCTTGTTTCAGGCCATACAAACTCTTGCGCAAGCGACACACGAGGCCCTCCCTGCCTCGTTCCTCGTAGCCCACTGGTTGATGCATATAGATCTCTTCCTCCAAATCTCCATGAAGGAATGTCGTCTTCACATCCATCTGCTCTAGATGGAGATCTCGAACTGTCACAATGCTCAGCACAGTTCGGATCGTGGTCAACTTGACGACGGGAGCGAAAACGTCAGAATAGTCTATCCCTGCTTTCTGCTCATAGCCCTTCACTACAAGCCTCGTCTTGTAGCGTCTCCGTCCATCGGCTTCATCCTTGACCCGATAAATCCACCGATTGTGAAGAGCCTTTCGCCCTCGTGGAAGCTTTACAAGCTCCCAAGTCCCATTCTTCATCAAGGACTTCATTTCTTCCTCCATGGCAGACTCCCACTCGCCGCGAACTTTGCCGGTCTGCTGTACCTCCTCATAGCTCTCTGGCTCACCATTGTCAGTCAGGAGAAGGTAATTCATGGTGGAAAGGTACCTCTCTGACACCCTTGGATTTCTTGGAGCTTTACGAATTGCGATCGGCAATTCTGCTGGATCATGCTGCTGTGCATCCCGCACGTTCTCTTGGTCTCCGTCTTCTATGCTGATTGGTATCTCACTGCCGTCCTCACTGTCAGCAATATCTGGGAAAAGAGGGGGATATAGCTGACTCCCACTCACCTCTTTTGTCTTGTACACCGTATTCTTATGGAACACGACGTCACGACTACGCACCACCTTGCGCGCATCATGATCCCAGAAACGGTACTCATACTCATCTCCTCCATAGCCGATGAAAGAGAGCTTCTTTAACTTTGGATCAAGTTTTGACCGGTCTGCAGGATTGGTCATGACATAGGCGTCACAACCAAATACTCGTAAGTGTTCTAGCTTCAGCTTCTTTTCGGTCCAAGCCTCTTCAGGTATCCCATAACTGAGAGCCGCGGATGGCCCGCGGTTGATCAAGTATGCAGCAGTATTGACAGCTTCGGCCCAAAAGCTCTTGGGCAATCCGGAGTGGATCCTCATGCTCCTGGCGCGCTCCAAGATAGTACGATTCATGCGCTCTGCCACTCCGTTGTGCTGAGGTGTGCTTGGGACGGTCTTCAGTCTCCGAATCCCACGGGACGAGCAGAAGTTCTCGAACTCCTGGCTGCAATACTCGCCTCCATTATCGGATTTTAGGCACTTCAGCTTATTGCCTGTTTCATTCTCCACACATGCAAGCCACTTCTTGAAGATGATGAAAACATCTGACTTGTGCTTCAAGAAGAACACCCACAATTTTCTAGTAGCATCATCAATAAAAGTGACAAAATAAAGAGAATTACCAACAGATGGGACTTGCGCAGGTCCCCACACGTCGGTGTGCACCAACTCTAATTTCTGCAGTTTTGGAGCCGGTCCAGTCTTGTTGAAGCTCACCTACTTTTGTTTGCCTAGGATGCAGTCCTCACAGAAAGTCAGATCGATCTTGTTCAGACCCGGAAGCCTCTCTCCCGTGGCCATAATCTGCACCCCCTTCTCGCTCATGTGGCCAAGTCGTCGATGCCAAGTCATGCAGTCGACGGGTGATGATGATGATGCTTGTCCTGCGGCAAGAAAGTGGTCGATCTTCCCATTGGCGATGTAGAGAGACCCCTTGCGTCTGCCGTGTGCCACCACCAGGGCACTCTTGGACACCTTCCAGCTTCTCTGCTCGAAGGATACTCTGTAACCGGAGTCAGTCAGTTGCCCGACTGATATAAGATTCCGCCTGAGATCCGGTACATGCCGAATGTCTTTCAGCGTCAAGGTGGTCCCGCCCTCCATCTTGAGGGTACAATTTCCCTTCTCGGAAACCTTGTAAGGTTGATCGTCGTCAAGATAGATTGTCCCTAAGTCCTTCTTCACGAACGATGAAAGCAGCTTTTGATGTGAGGTTGCATGGAAAGATGCGCCAGAGTCGATGACCCACGCATCGCTTTTGTCTTCTAGGGATAGGAGAAGTGCATCTGAATCCGTCTCGTGCATGAGATTGGCTGCACCGTCAGCCCGATCATCCCCTGCTGATGCTGGAATAGTAACTCTGCAGTCCCGTGCAAAGTGGCCCTTCTTTCCGCATCTGAAACACTTCCCTTCACCGTAACCATTCGGGTTAGGCCCTTTAGACTTCCCTCTGGATTTTGATTGGCCTCGTCGTCCCTAACCCTTCTTCTGTGCACGCCCTCGTGCCTCGACATGCAGAGCACTCCCACTGCTAGAGGCCTCAGCTCCTGAGACTTTACGGCAAGATTCTTCATCCAGAATTACCCCAATCACCATGTCGAGCTTCATCTTGTCATTGCCATTGGCGTTGCTCACCGCCATCACCATATTCTCCCATGAATCTGGTAGACAAGAAAGTAGCAGAAGAGCTTGGATCTCATTGTCGAACTTGAGATCTACTGCAGCAAGCTGTTGCACAACAGCCTGAAATTCGTTCAAGAAGTCCGCCACGCGAGCTCCTTGCTGCATCTTCAGATTGAATAGCTTCTTCATCAGGTACACCTTATTTGAAGCAGACGGCTTCTCATACAGCGCCTCCAGGGCCTCCATCAACTCCTTGGTGGTGGTCGCATGCGAGACGTTGTAAGTCACGTGCTGGTGAAGGTTGAGCCTAATGGTGGCAAGTGCTCTACGATCGAGCACCTTCCACTTATCGTCGTCCATCTTCTCAGGTTTCCCCGCCTCTCCTTGGAGGGGTAGGAAGAGATCCTTCTGGTACAAATAGTCTTCTATTTGCATCCTCCAATGCCTGAAATTTTGGCCGTTGAACTTCTCAATTCGAAGCCTGTTGTCTTCAACTGTAGATCCCATGACGAAGATTACGTCCTTCCCGTATTCGTGAATAGTACCGTATTTGTGAATAGTACCGTATTCGTGAATAGTACCGTATTCGTGAATAGTGCCGTACACGTGAATAGTATCGTACACGTGAATAGTGTCCAATGCCTTAAAAGAGTAAATATTAAGGCGGTTTTGCTTTTAGACCCATTTGTTTACTCCCATTTATCTTTAAACCCAAGCACTATTATCTGTATCTTTAAGCCCAATTAATTTTTTGTATTTATCTTTAAACCCAATCTCCAAAATATTATACTTTTTGTTCTTAATAGCCTACATGACTAGATTGGGTTTAAAGATAAATACCAAAAGTAAATTGGGCTTAAAGATACAAACAATAGTGCTTGGGTTTAAAGATAAATAAGAGTAAACAAATGGGTCTAAAAGCAAAAACCCCAAATATTAATCTAACTTATTTTCTGATGTGGAGGATCCACTTTTAGTGGCAGCCACAGAGCATACGATAAGCAGATATATATACTCTAAGTCAGGCTCTGATACCAGTTGTTAGGGTACACCCCAATAAGAACGCCTCTAACGGAGATGCAATACACAAAATAAAGGCACAAGATCAACCAGAGTACTCACAGATATACGTGGTTCACTCCTTCGGAGCTACTCCACGGTGCAACGACGACGCCAAATTCTTTTATATCCCAAAAGAATAGATCAAAGAGAAAACCCTCTCTTGATCAGATACACTCCAAGAACTCTCACAAACTCTCTGTGTTTTCTCTCTTACTCTTCTATGAGAGGAGTTGTTTCTGGGATGAGATTTCCTTAAGAGTTTAGGGCCCTATCTATAGTGTTTGGGAAATACTATGCACAAATAAAATATTATTAGTGGGACCCGTCATTAATAATATTTTACTATGGGATCCACCACCTTTTTCATTTTTCTCAAAAAAAACGGCAACTTTCAGTGCCTAATCTTGCCTTTGTCAACAAAGGGCGGCTGACAAGTCCCTTTCACTGCCACCCTTGAATCTTCAGCTGATGAATTTACGCTGCTTTAAAAAGTCTTGAGATTCATGTTCACACCTTTAGTTCTCCACAAGAGAGTCTACTT
>BQKN01020951.1:7492-44178 GCA_022839385.1 Asparagus kiusianus | reverse complement strand
TATATATATATATATATATATCTCGTTGTGCAATAACCTAGTGCGTGCGAAGGCAGAGGGGAGCAGGAGCACGGAGTTTTAAGGGTGGCGGCTAATTGGTGTTTGCGGCTGCAGCAAAAGAGCAGGCAGCAGAGTAAAGTCTTAGGGCTTCGTGAAGAGAGAAAAAGGCTTTTGGAGGCTGACCTTTTCTTGTGAAGAAAAGCAATGAGCCTATTTGAAGGTTTAGATTGTGAGAGTTGTAAACCCATTATATTCTTTTCTCTTTAATAGTAGATCCCCCTCCTTGCCCCGTGGACGTAGGCAGTTTGCCGAACCACGTAAAAATTGGTTGTTTGAGTTTATGACCATTGTAATAGTTTTTAGGATCCCTCGACGCGCAGTCCTAGAGCTGACGAGAGGAAGAGCTAATATTTCACTTTGATGAGATATTAGGCTTCAGATTCTTATTCCCTTTGAGAAACAAGAATTCTTATCGATCTTTCTCTCTTATTGTGCACCAGAAACTCTGCCGAAATTTCCGCTGCGCACAACAATAATAACAAATTACTAAGCCCACCGTGGACAGCTAGAAAACCATAGCCCATTTTGTGCAGTGTAAGCTGAAGATTCACTTTATGATTCGAGGGCACAAATGGCTAGAATTCAAGCTCAAAATCAAATTTTCAGAGTAGGGCTCGCTTCAATCCGAAATTAAAGCTCCCACCCAGGTTCAACCCCAATCTAAAAATAACAAATCACCTAGCCTAGCAGTGTTCAGATTGGATAGGGAACACTTCAAATTCGAAAGAGCACGCTTCAGAGTCAAGGTCATGAGGCCAGAATCCGAGCTCAATATCAAATTTTCCAACTTCAGATCGCTCAATCACAATCTTACGCTAATAATTAGATAAAGTTCAATTCAAGATCCAAGCAATTCACCGAAAGATAACAACAAGGGATTCAGAAACTGACTAGGTTACTATTGCATCGATCGAGATCCAAGCACTTGACAGCAACGACCTCGTTCGCCGGTAGGAAGATCGCCCTGTACACCATCGCGCTCACACCATATCCAACCTCCTGCATCAGCCTATAGTCGGCCGACGACACCGTGTAGTAGCCGCTCCCCCTCACACTCCCGTCGCCCCCGCCGCCACTTCCGCTCTTCCCTATCTCTCTCCCCCCTCTCCCCTCAAAGAGATCCAAAACCCTCAACTTTCTCTCTCTCTAAGAAGCGTTGACTGCCGCCAGAAATAAGAGAGAGAGGAAAGAGACAGAGAAAGCGAGGCCAAAAGAGGAAAGGGGCTCTAGGCGGGCGGGCGGGTATAGAATGCCCATTTAGTGTCCGTTTAATAGAATGTAAAATGGATCCGCCCGATTAGACCCATTTAATTAAATGGGTGGGTGTTGGGCAGGCCAAATGATGGGTGGACCAGGTGGGTAAATGGGTATGGACATAAATTGACTTCCCTATAGTAACCCAATCCAAACCTAACAACATGAAATTTTTTTTGAATATCAAAATAGAAATATTTTTCTCTTAGAATAACAAAACCAATGTGAACATATTAAAATAACCTAAATAAGACAAAACTGGCATAATAAAACTATGTACTGAAAATGTTGTAGGTGTAAAATCTGATTTCTCGAAACGTTGATTTCGTTTGTATCGATAAGAATAACTTATTACAAACTAATGAATTAAAATTATAACAGAAGTGGAGAGAATGCCCTCCTTTTTTAACGTGAGGACTTTTGTAGCGATAGGACGCCTCGCTCGGTTCTCGCACCGAGTTTGCTTCCCTTAGACGATTCGACCTAGGTTGCTGGTGAACTTTAGTGCGCAGTAGAAGCGCGTGTCGGTCGAGTTCAATTCTCAGAGTTCGATGGCGATCAGGGCCCGAAAACTAGAAGGTGCTATAGTGCAAAGATTATGCAAAGAGCCGGTCATTAACCCCGTCAAGAGTTGAGAGCTAATGGTCCAGCTAACTAACTGAATTACTCAATTAACTATGAACAAACTTTTTCCTGTAGCCAGGAGAGGCTCTTAAATAGAGGAGAGACGGTATGGTCACTCCCCTGAATCATGGTATGTGACCATGTACTGTTGGAAGATACCATGCTTCTCACTTGTAGCATGAGTGGCCGCTTGATGGGCTTAGAGTACTGTGCTCCTTCCCCTCACGTCATAGGTAATGGGAAGGCTCATCCCTGTACGTGATATCGCGGTCGCCAAGTACTCCGACGAGTCTGGCGAGTTTATCGATCGTGGGTGAATTCAGCTCTTGACTCGTGCAGGTGAGTCGAGTAAGCAGACGAACTTCAGTCGTAAGCATGCAGGCAAACTTGGCGATTGCATGGATTCGACTGGTTGCTCATACTATGGACAGCTACATGATGGGCTCATAGTACTATGCTCCTTCCCTTCATGTCGTGGGAAATGGGAAGGCCCATCCCTGTACGTGATGTAGCAGCCGCCAGGTACCCTGGCGAGTTTGACGAGCTTACCGATAGTAGGCGAATTTAGCTCTTAAGTGAACTTAACTCGTGCGGGTGAGCCCAATGTGCAGGCGAGTTTTTTGGTCGCTTGACGGATTACCAATGCATAGGCGAATTTGGTGATTGCATGGTCTTGGCTCGTGCTGGCGAGTCAAGCACACGGGTGAGCCCATTTCTCAAGTTGCGCGAGCAACTTGAATACGCAGGCGGATTTCATATTTATCTGTAAAGGTAATTTTTACTGCCTACAAGACTCCCTTCAAAGTTTTCGGACCTAAGCCAACTTGCATGTGGTCTGGAATACTTTGAATAAATAGATTCCTGATGAGTTTAGGCGAATTTGGCTCCCTCCGCTAGGTTGAGGTCTTTGCATGAATTCGAACGGTGCGAGTGCACCTAGGCGAGATTGGTGCCGTTCGAGTTGGGCCCCTTCCTAATTGAAATTCAGGCTCGAAGGGTGAGCCGTGTGTCCGTGGGGGAAGTTCCCACGCTTGTCAATTAAGACGACGCCTCGTCTTCGTGCGCTCGCCTCAAAAGGTGGGAATCCAATGACATTTTTGATCCCAACCGTTGATACGACAAGAGGTCGTGTGCGAGTCACCCGATCTTGGCCATTCTGTGCGGATTCCAAATTATTTGCTTTGTTTATGCTCATTCGATTGGAACCGCCGAATCAAAACTGTTGGCTTCGAATGGTCAGCAAATCTTGACGGTTGAGATCTCGCGTATATAGTGTTGATTCATCTCCTTTGCAGGAGGATCACCACACTCGTAAGTTCTCTCGCTCTAACCTTCTTAGAGAAAACCCAGACTTCCTAGATTCGAAATGGCTTCGGGAGTAGGAACATATGCTTCAAAGGGGAAGAGGGAGGATATCGAGCCTGACCCCATCATTATTTCGGATGACGAGGAGGAGGAACGCACCTATGCTTCCCCTCAGCGGTCTTCTCAGTCTCCTCTCCCTAACTAAGGGGTTATCCCTTTGATCCCACCCATTGCCATGGTTTCGCTTGGCCAGGAATCTGTCTCTCTGAGTTCCAGATCTACACAGGGCATCTTTAGGCAACTGTAGAATGCCATGAGATAAGCAATTTCCATCACTAGCCTTGGCTAGGGAACCTATACAGACTTTAAGCCTTTCCTGATGAGCTACGTCACCGCTCTTAGGCATATGGGTGAGGCTCGAGAGGCCTCGCGTTGTCGGGTCACGCTCGTTCACTTGAGCTGTTCCTGACATGCCAGGAGACTCTGCCGCACGCTAACTCAGGGCCGGACGTAGAGCGATTCATGGCTCATGCCCGAGCCAGTGGTGCGCGTGAGTGGAAGACCCGAGAGAAGGAACTATCGGATCAAGGGGGCCTCGTCTCGTACTTGCTCCACCGTCAAAGTCTACTGTAGGTGGAAATTGATGCTTCAACCTCCACTATCACCCTAATGAAGGCTCAGCTGATGGCGAAAGAGGCGACCCTGAGGGACTTGCGGCTCAAGAGCGAGGATGTTCGCAATGCTGTGGAAAAGGAGATGCAGACTCTTAAGGCACTCCGTCAAGAGAGCTCCGCTACTGCTACTGCTCATGAGGCCAAGATCCGTAAGGAGGTGGAAGACCGGGTTCGAGCGGATCGGGCGGAGAAAGCAGCCAAGATCAAAGCTGAACTCGCCTCTCTGACCGAGATGGACTAGGACCGATGGGGGGTTTAGTTCGTAGGACCTTTCCATGCTTCTTTGTGTTGTTTTGTTATAACTCTGTTTGGATGGCTTGTTGTTAACTTGTTGGAACAATTCGTCACCGCTCTAATTGTCCTTGATATTGGCTGAATGAAGTGTTATGCTTTTCATTACTTAATGTTATACGCATATACTTTCCTTTTCTTGTTTCTCTTAGGATTTTTAGCAAATCCCCAGCTATCAACGGGTTTGACTTGCCATTACCAATTACCGTTTGAATCAGACTAGCCATACTATTCCCCTCGGTATGATGAGTTATTGAGTAGTTTCTCTTAGGCTTAATGCTAAGACTTCTGCTCTAACCTACGGGTGCGCTTGGTGGGTGTGTCAATGGGTTGTATCACTTGGTAGGTCTGACTGCGTGGGTGAGACAGTTCAATTGACATCTTGACACTTCAGATGAGCTGGACCACTCGAGATTTGTCTTCACAGGCAAATTAGACTAAACAAACGAGCGGCTCAGGTGAGACTCATTCTCACTGACGAAGCGAGCTAGACTTTTGTAGGCAAGTTCTATTCTCGCAGGCGAAATTTGAAATGTTGGAGGTTGAACTATGCGTTCACAGGTGAAATCCATCCTCACAGGCGAAGTTCGAATTGGCAGGAGGCGAACCACGTGTTTGCTGGCGAAGCTTTGTGCCTTCCAGTTAAGGCTGCGTAGGCTCGTCAGGTCGCATTAAATGCGATTTGACAAAGCGACGTCGCTTCTGTACGGTTCGTTCGAGGACGAGTCATGGCCGTAGTTTCCGAATCCGACCGTTAGATTCAGCCGTGAATTTTGGTTCGGGTTCTGGGTTTCGAGTTGCCCGACCCGTTCCCTATTTCTACGGTTCCTCGATAACCGCTAAAAACCGAACTGTTAAGAGCGATCTAGGCCATCAATTTCAATCGTGGCCACGCCTCTCAACTGCCAACGCCTTGTTTCTTGAGAGTGATCTAGGCCGTCGATTTTGATCGTGGCCACGTCTCTCAACTGCAAGCATCTCCCCTTTAAATAGGCCTCGCCCCCTTCCTGTGAGGACTACTGTGCTCAGGAATTTTTGCTTGCTTGAAATTTTTAGAGAGAAAGAATTCCAGCTTCATCTCCGACTTTTCAATATAACGCCAAAAGCTAGGAAATGTGTTTCAAAGGGAAAGGGTCCCAGTCGCTATCCTGGTGGCATCACCGTTGGTACGGTCACCAGTGCTCCTAGGACGCACCTGGGTAAGTTTGATGACTTTGCATTGATGACCGACGCTGGGTCGGGAAGATGAGCACTGCTCATCTTCTTCAGTGAATTTTGCCATTTTTGGCAATTTTCCCGATTTAGGTGAAACTAGCCTTTTTCAGGCGAATTCAGCCATCATCGAGTGAAGACGACTTTTGCTTTGACAGGCGAAATCAACTTTCATCGGGTGAAGGCACATTTTGCTTTGACTGGCGAGTTCTGCTTTGGTCAAGCGGATTTGCCCTTTGTCAGGCGAATTTGACGTTTCCCGGTGAAATTAATTTCGCTTGTTCGCGAAAATTTCTAACTCCAAGGGTGGATTTTGTTCTAACTCCTTGGTTTTACCTTGCAGCCACTTTTTCTGACGAGGCCCTCCCAAAAGGGGTAGCCATTGGTCTTGTCGGCGACGCAGGCAGTGCGGCACCTCCCCGATTCCCTCTTCTTGATCCTATGCCCGCGTTTGCTGCTGACAAACCAGATGAGTTGGTCAAGAGAGTGACCGACGGGCATCACTTGATATTGCATGAGTTGACTACCGACTCGGCGTTGATAGATATGGCTAGGACGGAGCTGAAAAAACCTCAGTTCTTGTTTGGTGACACTGTGACTGACCCTTCGACTCTGCTGCTTGGAGAGAGCAGATGGCTCCGTGTGGTGGATAGAGTCCACTACTACCTTCCCAATATGCCGAGGGGGTTCTCAATCGTCGAGCTGCAGTCGCTTGTGGTTCTGAGAACAATGAACTAGGATCTGACCCTAACTCAAGACGGGGTGACTTGCGGTGTCTTCATAAGCTCTACGGCCGAGTACGGGGTCGACAGCTCTTACAAGCGCGTGACCACTTTGCGTCCTAGCCTGCTGCACAACGAACTACCCGTCGGGGGGACGACGGCGGTGGTGGAGACCTTCTGTCCTCGTTTCTTCCGGGCTAGGGGACAGTTTCCTCCGAAGGACTTCAAGGCTCCAGGGTGGATCCACTCTGCCCTTGGTAGCAGCACTTGATGGTCCAAGATCACTGAGTACATCTTGGCTGAGAACTCTAACCTCGCGGGTTCAGAGCTATATGTGGCTATCTGGGCCACTCAACATGGTCTGAAGATCAACACTCCTCAGTTCCACAGTATCCTAAAACTTTATTGTCTAGACAACAGTACGTTCTTCACCCCCAATGGTGAGCTTGACATAACTCTCCATGAGATGTATGATGTGTCGGGGTTGCCTTTGGGAAGCTTCCCCTACGAAGAGTACGTCCCAGGTCAAGATGAGATTAACCACCTTTCGGCTCGATCCCCTTTGGTGGTCGAGACCCTAAGGTAGCTGCTCGGTCACTACCACATATGTCTCAATACCTTAAGGGCAGTGGACCATAAAGGCAAGAAGAAGAGGGCTCTGGGGATCAGCCATAAGAATTGGGGTAACTACCTATTCCCGAAAAATGATGTCAAGGGAAGGCCTACTCTGCCGCTGGGTGAGTGTGACCTGGCCGAAGTGCAGAGAAGAATGGCCGAATGGGGAGCCGCCGAAACCCTTGAGCATGAAAAGGGTGGGTTCAAATTCGGAACGACTTTCCACTCATTCCATCATCAGGCTAGGTCCCCTATATCTAGAAAGGCTCTGTTTGATGGGTACCTTATGATGTGGTTGAAGAGGCGCATGGTTCCTACTTATTGCTTCGAGGCGCTTCTAGTGGAGTTTGTCTATCATGCGGTTCGTTTGGCCTACGGGAAGCCCTATGCGCTAATGTTGGCAACGATGGCCTGTATCCAAAGGGGGCTCCGCACATTGACTACCCAATTTTTTCATGTGTTGTGTGTTGACGAGGGGAAAGGTGAAGTCATTAAGACTCCTAATCCTAGAGTGGGGCTACCGTACACCTACTTGATGGCATGGTTTGTTTACCACTATGAGTGCTTGATGAGCGCCCCCGTGGCTCTCCAGGGGAGAGGTTTTGTTCCGTTCCTCCAACGTTTGGAGAGATGCTCTTGGAAATGTAAAGACTGTTGGCCTTCTTGTTTTGATGATGTTTAACAAACAATTTACCACTAATGTTGTTTGTCTAGTATTTGTGTTTTCTTATTTATTGTAGACAAACAACGTAGTTGGAGGATGGATGGATTGCGCTTCAACGATGATATCCAATGGAGGTTGGCGGAATGTCGGGTTGAAGCCTATACAATTCAAAGTTAAAGATCAAGTTCAAGCTTCATCCGCTAGTGTACCAAGTCAAACTTAATTGAAGATCAAGATTGCTTGGGTAATATAGTTTTAGATTTATATTATGTGTGTTAAGTACCTTAAGCTCAATATCTATACACACACATTTATTGGTTTCTTCATATATATATATAGTGATATATATATATACATAAGTTTTGATTTCTATGTATATATAGTTATATACATATATACAAGTTTTGGTTTTGTATATATACAGTTATATATATATACATATATGCTTCTTTTGGGTTTATATATGAAACAAATGAATAGAATTGGAAAATACTATTTTGTTTCATGTTTATATACCTATATATGATTTCACCTTTAACAAGCTTATATATAATGAAATCATATTTAGCGTTTTGAATATATTGCATTGAATATGCAATTTTGTGAAAATATCATATTCTTAGCTTTTGGACTTAACAATATTCATATACATATTTTATTAAGTCTATATAATCATTGTGCAAAGTTTCAAAACATGGTTTAACCAAAATATCAAATTTCACATGTTTACGTTTTCGTATTTTGAACCACTTTGCAAAATGATGATTTTTCACAAATGGGAAATGCAATTTGGAAAATTCTTTTTGTAACATGTTTGTTTTCATGTTTATATACATTTCCCAAAGTTTCATAATTTTCAGAAGTCAAATGAATATTTTACAAATTGTTTAAATGTGTCAAAAACAGTTTTTTCTGGGATGTCAGAATTCGGTCGACCGCACCGGTCGACCGAACCTGAGGTCAAAAGTTCGCTGTGCCGACAGAGAGTTGTCGGTCGACCGGTACGGTCGACCGATGAAATTTTCGGTCGACCGATGACTTTTCCGGTCGACCGACAGGCGCTTTGTCAGCTGCTAACGGCTAGTTTTTTGACCGTTGCCTTGGGGTTTTTCTGTCATTTGACTTGGGATTTTCAGCTGAGTTTTGGAGGGTATAAATACCCATTGCTGATGTCTTTTCAAGAGTTGATTAAGAAGTTTTTAAACAAGGGTTTTAAAAAGGGTTTAAGCTTGTTTAAGGCTTTGGTTTACAGCAGTGTTTGTTTTACAAGTGGAGAAGATCATCTACAGTGTTTGAACTTCATTTCAATCCTCCTCTCCAACTTGATTTTCAGAGAAGAATTCCTAAACTCTATTTCTAGCAATTTATTATTTTGTTCATAATTTCTACATGCTAGATTATATATGAGTTTAGTTGTTTTGATTTATTTAATCTCATTGTTACACACACCCACATTGAGCTTTTAGTATTTACATACATAGTATAGTTGGGTGGTGAGAGTTTGTAACTAAGAGTTGTGCTTAATTGAGTTCTCACATTGTTTAGAGAACAATCAAATTGATTTATATTATGCTTAATTGTGAGGATTCACTTGTAATACACTTGTACACCGAGAGAAGTGTGTGGTGAGAGACGGGGTCAAATCCAAGAGGAGTGGCGTCGGTTGACGTGCGTAGGGAGAGGTTGTAACCGAGCACTTGAGGAGGAGGACACGGGCTAGGACCAACACTTAGTGTGTGAGGTGTGATTGCATAGTGATTGTAGTGTGAGGTGTAAACGTTATTCGGGTGAACGTAGAAAACCCGGTTGTGATAGTGGAGATCTCCTCGAGGTGAGGAGCGGGGACGTAGGTCGTGGGGACCGAACCTCGTAAACATATCGTTTTGTTTGTGATTGCATTGGCGTTCTTATTCTTGTTTTCATATCTTATATCGCCTTTGTGTATTGCTCATCATATTACCCTATCACTTGTGTAGATTGTTTATTTTACCCTTGTGTTAGTTCATATATCCTTGCTCATATATTTGTCTATATCTCTTTGTTAGGATATATCTTATTGTTTATATATCCTTGCATATATTTCTATCATATAGGATATATCACCTTGTGAATATTGCATATTCTTGCACATAACTCTTTGTATATCCATCTTGCAAGAATATATTTGTTAAGTAATTTTTAATTGGCATTTAATCGGATTAGATTAGCATAAGACCCTAATCACCCCATCTCTAAGGTCTAACAAAGACATCCCCAACATGAGGAAGACGCTGTCCTATTTCGATCACTATAATTTTCACCGATTCTTCCCCTACTTCCATGGCGGAGGGTATGGCAAATCTCTTTGGGACGCCTTGACGCCGAACCATAACACCGTCCTCTTCTGTGGTGCCTTCCAATGGCTGGTGAATATCCGACCGGGGTATCACGTCCTGCGAACAGGCTCTGTGTGCTACCTTGAGCCTTGCATTCCTTACAGGTTTGCCTATCAATTCGGGTATGACCAGCTCTACATAGGAAACATTAACCCTCACTTGCATTATGAAGGAGGGTTAGTGGATGGCACGCGGGGGTGGTTCTGGACCTATGCTGGCGGCACTAATGCGCATTTTGAGCTACCTACGAAGGATCACGACCTCCACCACACGCTCCTATATTGTCGGTGGTATCGGGGTGCTAGTGCTAATCCTGAGGGCTTCCGGTTCTAGAACTCTTGCTTGGCGGAGCATGGGCACCGCCCAAGGGCAGCTCCCCGCCCGTCGAGATGAAGAGGTCATCAAACTATCGGGGAGTGGTTTGAGGAAGTCATTGCTGAAGATACTGAGGATCTTCACATCGGTTTAGGGGATTTTAGGGCTTTTGAGGCTCATGCTCCGCCTTCTTACCCTTAGTTAGACTTTGTCGGTGAGCAGAGAGTATCTGACGAGCTAGCTCAGGCGGATGAACATTTAGAATAGGTCTGAGGAATGATAGCTGGATGGATGGGGATGCTTGTTCTATCTCCAGGTAGTTCGCTCCTCTCTAAACGACAACAGGAGGCCGTGGCCGGCAGCTCAAGGGTGGAGGCGGCCAAGAAGGTCCGTCATGAGAAGGCGATTGAAGCTACTAGAGCGACGGAAGGCTAGGATGACGCTACTCCCTTTCTAATTACTAGAGTAACTACCCCCGTGACTGGGATTCGACGACTTTAACGATCGTACTGGAAGGTGACTTTTAATACCGTATCCTCGGGTGTAAGGTCGAATTTGCACTACCTGATGTTTGTGTTGAATTAATGCAAGTACGGTTGAGCGAGTGATCTCCATTCCTTCTGATGAAGAGGTGGGACTGGAGATGAAGTGGAGCTCGGCGACTCAGGTAAGAGTAGGATCGAACATTGTTGATCTGCTCACGCTTAAATACTAATAGGGCTCTTCTCTAGAGTTATTACTAACCTTCTTTCTGTATTTACAGCTGATCTACCACTCGAGGCTGCTGGTAAAGAGGATCTCCCCTCTCAGGCGGGCCAATCGTCTAGAGAGAAGGATGAATAAAAGGAAGAAGACGATGCCTCAATCCATGAGGCGATGTCGAGCGAGGAGGAGGCATTGGCTCATGGAGAAGTGTCAGACCAACAAGGAGAAGTCTCTATTCCTGAAGAAGCATTGATTGGGGGTGAAGCATTAGTCCAGGAGTCTCTGACCCGAGGGGAAATATCCACTCGGCTGGTGGCCGCTCCTTCATCCCGTACCTAAGTGACTGCCAATGTTTTTGTCAGATATGTGGCCGATGCTCTAATAGCGTCGGTCGGTGTCTCGGTCTTAGCGGCATCTACTACCACTTCTGCTGTCGTTGTCACCAGTGCTTCGATCATGGCCCCGGCGGTGACACCTGCGGTCAATGAGGCTACCCTCTCTCCTTTGGCTCGTTCGCGCAAGAGGGCGGTAGAGCGAGCCCTTGCTAACCTCCAAGACACCCTTGCTGACAGCGTCAAGCTCGCATTGGAAGAAAGTTATCCTTTCAAAGAGTTCAAAGAGGCTCTTGACTATCACATGGGCTTCTTGATCAAGATGCTTGGCGTCTCCACTGCCAACCCGTATTTCAAGCGTTTGGAGGAGACAGAGCGGACTATTCAACAGCTGCTTGCCCTCCACACCATAGATTCTAAAATCCTTCATCTTGCGTCTGGCGAGGTCCAAACGGCTTAGAGGAGCACGCTCATAGACTGGGGGAGACAATGTTCTTGGAGGAGAGGCTGACGGAAGAGTTAGAGCGCGTTACGGCCGAGGATGAGCGAGTGAGCCGAGAGCACCAACAAGCTGACTTCCGTATCTCTAGCCTATCTTCAGAGATAGCGAAGACCAAACACACCATTGCTAATGCGCAAGCCTTATTGGTCACCCAAGAGAAGGCTCGCGAACAGCTGGTAGGGGAGTTGGAGAAACTCGGGTCTCGACGGTAGCTGGTCGTTGACGCCATTGAGGAGAACGGTAGAGCCCTCAAGGAGGCAAGGCACACTGTTCGAGACTTGCTTTCGTGTTCTGTGGAGGATATTTGTCAAGAGATCCTGAAGTGACTCGAGCTTAAGCGTGCTGAAGAGATTCGCGAGGTGGAGTCACGGCTGAGAGATTTGTAATTTGATTTTGATTGTATCGTTGTATTCAAATCTCTCTTAATGAATGGAATCATGCTTTTATCCCAATCATTGTTCCTCTTATTTTGTGTGTACGCATTTTGTCTTTCTCTTTTTTTTCACCATTTATAACGGATGAGGTCAAGTTAACCGTTGGTGGATTCACGCCGGGCGAGTTCTGCCAGCAGGTGGATTCTAGCTATGGGTGAATTTCAGCTATAGGTGAACTGAAGTCACAGGCGAATCAAGCCACAGGCGAGATGAATGTTGCTTTGGACTAGCCACGTGTCCGTCACGGTCTCACATGCTTGCCAGCTGGGCTGACGTTAGCACGTCACTTCACACTAAAGGCGGTGTAATGGAAGTTCTTCATTCCTCACGCCCGATCAGGGCTGTTGAACGATAGGCGCGTACATTATATGTTGCTCTCCCTTCTTGTTGAAAAGGTCACGGTGTTCATCGTTCCCCTCTCATTCAGGATGGCACCACGAGCAAAGACATCTGCCTTGAAGAAGACGAAGAACAACGCCTCTTCCTCGAGCCCTGTACCTGACCGCGGTCCGGAGTCTCAACCCTCGAGCCCCGCTAATTTGCATGTCTAGGTTGAGGAATTGGAGAACGCCGTGAAGCGGGTGATCTCACTCGTCGATTAGGGTCGTGGTACCTTCGCGGATCTAACGTAGTCTCTCTCAGATCGCGTGGCCTGCATCTGGCACCAGGGCGATTATAGGCTTTCCATACACTGTTCGATGAGACTCCTCAATCTAGAGTTACTCCTAACAAAGTTGGAGGACCTGCGGTAGGCGGATTTGGAGTCCGAAGTGATGCTATACTTGGATTCGGCCCGTCGTCGCGGAATGTGGTAGCGAGAGTGTCGAAGGCGAGACATAGAAGACAAAGAGTCCTTGATCAGTCATTTAGATCTTCGGCAACACCTATTGCAAGCTGGCATAGAGTCTACTGCTTCCTCGATTCTCTTAGGCATGACCTCATATGCCAAGGGGGAATCAATTTTGACGGGCCTGCGCATTCAGAGCGAGACCGTGCATGGTGATCTTGTAAGGGAGAGGCGTATTCTCCCGATGCTGCGCCAGGAGGATGCCGCCGCTAATGCTTCTTTCAATACAAAGGTCTGGCAGGAGGTAGAGGACGAAGCTCGCACTATGCATGTAGAGAAGATAACCGTGGTCAGAGCCAAGCTTGCGTCTTTTAAGCTTCTAGAATAAGCTCGTAGGATAGGAGTAGATTCAAGATGTCTTGTTCAATCTTTTGTTTCTTGGATGTAATGTTATGACTCGCTTGATTGTAAAGTCATAACTTTGTTCGAATGTATTGTCTAGAAACAGGTAATGAACCTTGCACTTTCTTAGCTTCTTGAGACGTTGCATCCACACTTTTTTCATTCTTATTGTGTCGATATTCAACGCCTAACTCATGCGATAGGCAAACTCAATTGCTAGCGAGTTTATGCTGCAAGCAAGTTTGTGCTGCAGGCAAAACTCAAGAGCAGGCGTGTTTGTGCTATAAGCGAAACTCAAGCGCAGGGAAGTTTGTGCTGCAGGTGAAACTCAAACGCAAACGAGTTTGTGCTGTAAGAGAAACTCAAGCGCAGGCGAGTTTATGCTGCAAGCATGTTTTTGCTGTAGGCAAAACTCAAGAACATGCGAGTTTGTACTTTAAGCGAAACTCAAGCGCAGGCGAGTTTGTTCTGCAGGCGAAACTGAAACGTAGACGAGTTTGTGCTACGCGTCTGCCGACGGACCTAAATGCTTGCTAGCTAGGGTGATGTGGGTGTGTCAATCCTCATTAGTTGCAAAGTGACGGAACGCTTCGCCTTCCGCGCATGATCCGAACCATTGGTTTGGAGTCTCAGAAGCCGAGGCTTTTATGGGCGTCGAACTCAAAACGCCGCTAGAGATATGAATCGCTCGATTCATTTGAATCTGCAGATCTACTCCTTCAAATTTTCCTCTATATAATGTCTTCACTTTTCTCCTTATGGCATGCTCGTGCTCATAAGTACTCGCCTGAAGAAAACTCTTGCAGAGTGTTCCAGACCTTGAAACATGGCTCCCAAGATAAAGTCATGCGTCTCTAAGGGCCAGGGGGTTGCTTCCTCCTCCGGCGCTGCTGGTGCTGACGTGGCATTGACCGCCGCCATCAGCTCAACCCTGGGGTCGACCGTTTTGAGTCTTACCTCAACACTCAACCTTATTCAAAACTTGGAGGAGGAATTACGCAAGGTGGCGACCATTATTAGCCAAGGCGGTGGCAGCTGCTATGATATTTTCCCCTGCGTAACTGATCGTCTCGAGGAGATTCGATGCATAGGGGGCATCAAACTGGCTAAGTAGTGCGGGAGAGAGCTCAATCGTCTGAAGGAGCTGCTATTTTTCCTGGAGGATCTGGCGCATGTTGATCCTAGCGATGAGCTGACACCCCTCGTGATGAGTGCTCTGTTCGAACACGAAGCTTTGGCGAGGCATATCCTGGAGGAGGAGGCTCAGCTTAAACGACTGCGCAAGCAACACCATGCCTTATTGGCCAAGATGGATGCCTGTCATGATGCTTTCTCTTTCTTGGAAGTAGAATCCCTTCAGGGAGAAGAGGACTTGAAGAAATAGCAAGCAAAGGATGCAAGGGTCTGTCGCCTCGCTACCGAAGTGTCGCAAGCTCTCCATGGTCTGCATTAGGAAATGGAGGATGGTGATGCTGCTTTTGCCAGGCTCCAGCAGCGGTAGAAGGAGAAGGCCTGAGCTAGGCAGGTGGTGGAGTTTGCGAACATCAAGGCTAGGATTGCCACCTTCAGCCTGTTGAAGTTTATTTAGAACGCTCCTTCTTTTTTTCTTTCTTTTTTTTGTACCGTTGTTACTTGCTATATTTTAAAACTCTGTCTGTAATAGCGTTTTACACTTATGGTTATTCATCATTTTGCGCATGCTGCTTTTATTTGCTTTTCTATGTTAATCTATACTCAGGACTCTTCGGTTGATCCTTAGGAGTCATTGTGTTGAACTCGTCTTTACTGTCTGTTGCTTGAGTCAAGCTAGATACATTGTTTTCCGTAGTCTGGAGGGTCTTCGAGGAGTTTATCTTTGACTTAGTTGCTAAGATTCTCTTCCACTCTTGTTTGTTCGCAGCGCGGGGTCGGGTTAACTCCGACTCTCGCGTTGCAATTCAGATGGATTTGAGATGTAAAGGTTAACAATCTAACCCAAACAGAGTGGTTGCTTGTGCATGCGACCAAATCTGTAGTCCCGACAATGATTTGCCATTTGGCGGATTGCTGTTCAGGGGTCGACTGGAGTATGTCGCTTGGTGAGCCGACCTTAATGAACACTGTCGCTTACCAGGATGATGATGTCAGGGTAATCAAGTCGTTCAGGGACGTAGGAGTGTGACAATTGATTGTTGTAGGAGCCGTCGCATAGTGGGCTGCTACTCATCGATTGTTGTAAGAGAATATTAGAACACTCGGAATAGGTCGGGTCGTTCAGGAACGTATGAGTGTGACGACTGACCGGAGTAGCAATGCGTTGCATGGTAGGTTACTACTCAGGCATTGTCATTCGTGGGAATGACGGAGCTTGCTCTATTAGAGGTAATCATTAACCCGATAGAATTTTGTTGCGATCGGAGCAACCGTGAGGACCTATCATCCCATGGGAGGGGATTGGTAGGTTGATGTTGCTAGAGGTGATAGTTAACATGACTTGATTGTTTGTTGCGGTGTGAGCAACTATGTGGAGAGGATTGGTAAGTTGATTTTGCCAGAGGTAATGGTTAACATAACAGTGGAAATGGCCCCATCGTCCTATAGGTGAGGGTCGACGAGGGAAATTTAGGGGGAAACTGCTAGAGGTAAATAGTTAACCTGATAGTTTTTAGAGATCCATCGTCCAGTTGAATGATATTGACGAGGAATGACTATCAGAGGTGGTGATTAACCTGATAATTAACTTTGGTCCTAACTGTAGAAAGGTTTGACCGAATAGGGGGTTTGGGTTATTCTTAAGAATACTATACGTAGTATCCTCGAGGAGTTTCCCGTAAATGGTGTCTCACACTCGTGTGTATGACAGAGTATATGAGGTAAGAACAGTTTAGCCTCGTGTACCAGTTAGAGGGCCTAAGGGGTAGTTTAGACTCGGGAACTTGTGGGAGTTAAAGGGTAGTACTAAGGGTAGTACTTCTTCAAGAATTTGCCATTGATAGGCATCATGATCTTATCGCCATTTGGCTTGACGAGGCGATAAGCTCCATTTGAATAGACTGTCTCTATCACGAACGGTCCTTCCCAATTGGGCTGGAATTTGCCTTTCTTCTTGGAAGTGAGAATCATCAGTCGTCAAACGGCGAGTACCAATTCTCCCTCTTTGAAGGATCGATGCTTGAATTTCTTGTCGAAGGCCTTAGCTATTCGAGCTTGGTAGAATGCAATATGCTGTTGGGCTTCAAGCCGCCTTTCATTCAACGCTTCAAGTTCCGCGAGACGTCATTGATGATTATCCTCGGTCATCATCCCAGTCTCTAGGGCTACGTGGAGTGATGGAATTTGAATCTCTAATAGTAACACAGCCTCGCAGCCATATACTAATGAGTAGGGCGTGCTGCCGGTCGGCGTGCAAATCGTTGCGTGATACGCCCATAAGCTATCGCCAAGCTTCTCGTTCTAATTGCGATTGCTATTGGAGGTCAGCTTGGTTAGGACCTTAACGATTATTTTGTTGAAGGCCTCGGCCAAACCATTCGTTAAAGGGTTATAGGCTGTAGAGGAAAAGTTTTGAATTCTGAATTTGTCATAGAATCTGGTGAACGCATGACTAACGAAGTACGTGCCATTGTCATAAATGATACGTCGAGGTACGCCGTATTGGTATATGACGTGATGTCTGATGAAATTGATCATATCATTGGTTTTGAATTTCCTTAAGGGGACGGCTTCGGACTATTTGGAGAAGTAGTCGGTGATTGCCAGAATGAACTGGTGACCCCTTGCTGTTGGCGGGGATATCTGCCCGACTATATCCATCCCCCATGCTTCGAACGGCCATGATGCTGTTGTTGTATGAAGTTCTTCAAGAGGTCGGTGTATGTAATTAGCATGGATTTGGCATGCGTGACATCGTTTGGCATAAGCAACTGCGTCGCTAACCATCCTGGGCCAAAAGTATCCTATCCTCCACAGACGATCCCACAGCTTAGGTCCGGGCTGGTGAGCTCTGCAGGTTCCATCATAGGCTTCACGTAGAGCTTCTTACGCATCTGTCTTTGAAAGACATCGAAGCAATAAGCCATCATACGACCTACGATACAACGTCTTTGTGGTCGAATCGTAGTAGAACCTTGAGGCGCGTCGGCGGACCAACTCTCACTCCCTAGCGTCTTTAGGTAACATGCCGTATAAAATGTAATCAATGATCGGGAGACGCCAGTCTTTCAGGTCAAGTTGATCCGGAGCCTGGTGAGTAGCATTTACTTCTAGGACGTCCTATGATCGAAAGAGTCGTCGACTCGCTACAGTGACACATTGAGTCGTCTCTAGCGGCTGAGTCAAGTTAGCTGCTAAGGACGCGAGGGCGTCCGCGTGCGTGTTCTTAGACGAATCACATGCTCAATGTGGAAGTTTTCGAATGACTCAACTAGTTTGGTAGTTGCTTTATGAAGCGGGATTAGATTGTCATTTCTGACCCCGTATTCCCCCATCATCTGCTTGACAATGAGCTAAGAGTCACTGTAGGCTTCGAGATGCCTTATCTCTAACTCCTTAGCTAGTTCGAGTCTATTGAGTAGCGTATTGTATTCAGCCACGTTGTTGGTGCATGGCTTAGTCAAAGAAAAGGCTCGGGGTAACACGTTGTTATGTGGATAAGTGAGGACCACTTCCCACTCCTACAATAATCGTTCCGCTTGTGCCGACACGAGACGCACCATCGAAGAACATCTGCCAAACTTCCACTGGGGAGGTTGCTTTGACTTCGGTGGGTTCATCCTGCAAATCTTCGAATAGGTCAGTTTTCACCCCTAGCGGATGGCTGGCCATGAGATCACAGATGGCCTGCCCTTTGACTAATTTCTGCGATATGAAGTGAATATCGTACTGAGATAGTAGGAGTGACCATCAGGCCAAGCGCTAATTTAAGGCCGTGGGCTGTGTCATGAAGACTCAAATAGGGTTCAACTAGGAAATGACATGGATGGTTTAGCTAACTAGGTAATGTCGCATCTTTTGGATGGCAAATACCAAGGCTAAGCACTCCTTTTCAACCATAGGGTATCGCCGCTCGGCACCCTGTAGAGTTCTACTCAGGTAGTAGATGCCCTGTTCTTGGCCGGCATCATCATTTTGTGCCAAGAGAGCGCCCAGAGAGTGCTCCATGGCTCGTATGTAGATGAGGAATTGCTTCCCTGAGATCGGAGCTGCCAGGACGGGTGGGTTCGAGAGGTAAGCTTTGACCTCTTTAAAGGCTCGCTGGTAGGGCTCGTCCTATACGAAGGAGATACCTTTCTTCATCAGTTTGGAAAAGGGTTGATATTTGCGCAAAAAATTTTGAAATGAACCTCCAGATGTAAGCCAATTGTCCCTAGAGACCCCTTAATTCCTTAAGATTGCACGGCGGCTGAAGCTCTTGGATAGCTTATACCTTATCCGAGTCGATCCGGATTCCCTTTGTCGTGATTACAAATCCAAGGAATTTGCCACTAGACACCCCTAAGAATGACTTCATAGGATTCATCTTGCGTTGATGAGATCGCATGAGTTTGAACATCGTCCTCAAGTCTTGGAGATGGTCAATTTTGCTGTGACTTTTTACGACCAGGTCATCCACATAACATTCGACTATCTTTCGCAGATGGTCTCAAAAAATCGTGCTCATAGCACGTTGATACATTGCACCGGTGTTTTTGAGTCCGAAGAGCATGACCGTGTAGCAGTACACCCCCATTGGAGTCCTGAATGAAGTGTGTTTTTTGTCATTAGGGTACATCTTGATTTGATTATACCCTAAAAACCTAGCCTTAAAGGACATACTCTTAAATCCGTACGTATTATTGATGATGACGTCTGTGATGGGAAGAGGAAACTCATCCTTCGGGCAAGCGGCATTGCGGTTTCTGAAGTCAATGCAGATGCGGATCTTACCATTCTTCTTCAGGACTGGAACGATGTTGGCTACCCAGTCAGGGTGCTGCTCCTCTCTGATGAAGCTGGATTTGATCAGCTTTATTACTTTGGCCTTGATTGCCTCTATGATTTGTGGATGAAACCGTCTCTGCTGTTGTTTGATAGGTTTGGCGTCCGAGCCGATGTTGAGACGATGCATGGCGATCTACGGATCGAGGCAGGGCATGTCTTCATAATTCCATGCGAAGATATCGATATATTCCCGTATGAGGCCTATGAGGTCTTCCTTCTCTTAGGGAGGTAGACTACCACTAATAAATATGGGCTTGGGGTTGGTCTCATCGCCTATATTTACTTAGAGGATTTCATCCTAAGTAGGTGGTTCACGTACCCGAAGCGACTACTCCACTGACCATTGACGTGGCGGTCCTATGTCTCATCATAGAGCGGAACCTGCCCGTCCTCTGCCATTTTGGCAGGATCGACCGTAGCCATGTTGACTGTAAGGTTGTTGAACAAGTCTCCCAAGTTGACGTCTGAGTCCCACGCTGAGGATATCGATGATCGATCCTCTGAGAGGACATCGTCGGAGTCCTCTCCGAAATTGCAAAACAACTCCAATAGGAAAGACGTGTAACCTAAAACTCTTCGAGTCTTGGTGAAGTAGTTCGAGGGCTTGCCTTCAGGTACGTAGGTGGGTCAATGACCATCTTCTTCCCTCTGTTATAGTTCAGGCCTTCTTAGAGAGTGAAGTCGTAACCCATGTCCTTCATCATGTGTTTCGCTATTTGACTGTATTGCAAAATTAGGGTGCACACTCCTCCTCTTCGGACTCGTCCCACAACGTGCATAAGGGATGATCGATTCTTTCGAAGATGATATCCTTTTGATAACTACCTTGGGCGGGTACGACGAGCACAGCTTGTGAAGAGTCAATCATTTGTCTCTTTGCGACATACGACGAGTATACGGGGAAGTGTAGAGAAGGGTCACTGTTGAGCCTTGATATTAGGTCGTTAGGCAGGTCATCCTCGGATGTCGGGCAAGATGACAAGTAAGCAAAGATGAACTTCTCATTCAAGATAATCTCCTCAACTTGAATACCATTGGTTACATTGTGGCTCTCGCAGTCGATTACAATCGATTCAAAATCATTCAGGACAAGGCTATCACCATATTCGGGTTCACTATCTACCTTATTACCTCTCTCAAATTCCTCGATCGAAGGTTCGTCGGAATCTTGGTAAAACAGGGAATCCGTGAAGTAGTTCTCGACTCCCTTGAAGGGTTGTTTGTCGGCAACTACTGTCTTCACCCGATCATAGTCATCCACGTATTTTAGGCATTGGTGCAATGTGGATGGGACAATCTGGTTGTTGTGGATCCATGGTCGTCCCAGCAGCATGTTGTAAGAAGGCTCAGCGTCGATGACGTAGCAAGTGACCTTCATCTTCATGTCGCCTATACGACACTTTAGGCGGATCTTGCCAAGCGGCCTCATCCCGATGTCGTTAAACCCGAAGATGGTCATGGTTGTCATGGAAAGATGCTTCTGGGGGACCCCAGGTATTGCATAAGTTTTAAAGGGACAATGCTTAGCGCGGATCCTGGGTCGACTTAGATTCGATCCACTCTAGAGGAACCGATGTACCCCGTAAAGTACAAGGGTCGATCGAGAGAAGTGCTTTCGATTAGCATGTCCGCAGGGGTGAATGTGATGTAAGGGACTCGCTGTTCGGAGACCTGACAGCATTATAAACACTTCTTTCCTGTGTCTTCTTCGCTTATAGACGAGAAGTGCGTGGCGAAAACCTCTAAGTCGACCAATGCCTCTTGTAGAGCTTCTCGGGTAGGTCTAGACAGACACAGGAGGTTGTACATGGTGATTTTGGTTGGAATGTTCTTCAGCTACGTGAGTACATTGAACCTGAAAGGCTGATTACTCGAGTTAAGCCCGTCAGGATTTGGAGGGGTCTCCTCAGGTAGCCACCTGGAGGGTCCCATTAACTTATCCATCTTGGCAGGGTAACTCTTGGTGAATTCTCTCCCTATCCTGGTAGCTAGGGCGGCAACGTCCTTGTCGGAGTCGGTAAGGGTGGCTATTGCCGTTTTGCCTTTATCTTGGATAGCGGATATGGCGTTGCAATGTTTACCCTTGGTCCTCCTCGAAGACCTTGAAGTCCATTGCTCATCGTTGAGGAGGTCCGGATTGACCTACATCACTTGCCCTGACGATAAGGTTTGGGATACTAAACCTTTCCCCCGTTGATTGTGGGAATCATCATTGGTGATCTTCAGCATCACCTTAGGGATAGGAACAACCCCCGCCGGTGCTTGAACCTCTAGGAGATCTTTTCCAAAACTCAGAGTGATCATATTTGTGGTCACTTGTTTCTGTACCTTCTCCTTTTTTAGAAATCCCGCATCGTATAGGGCTTGAAGCTTATCCTTAAGGATATAGCATTTGGAGATTTGGTGGCTGAGGAACCTGTGGTACGCGCAGTAGCTCTGTTCAGTGGTTTTGTTCACCTCTTTAGGCTTAGTTACTTCTGGTAGCTTAATCTTGTTGCTCTTGAGGAGCCCGTCGAAAGTTTCCACCACTTGGTTTTCCCTGAAGTCGTATTGCCTCGGGGGACGTTGTTCAAATGTCCTAGGTTTCGGCCTCTGGGCTAGTTTGGGTGTCGGGGCGGAGTCAACGGCCATGATCTCCTTTCCTCTCGCTCGAGGGGGATTCTTCATAGCGCTTGGTTCTACAGTTCCCTTCTTGGGGCGAGGCTCTTCGGCCTCGAGCCTCTTGATCATATTCTCGACTTACTCACCTTGGCGAACGAGTTATTTCCAGGTTCGGGTTTCTACCGTGCCAACTTTGGATAGAATATGGATTGAAAGGTTATTGCAGCACATCTCAATTAGCGTGGCTTCGGAGACTTGGTCTCATCAATGAACTAAGCGGTTCCTGAACCTTTTCACAAAGTCGTTGACCGACTCTGACTTCTTTTGCTTTTCGGCTAAGAGGATGGCCATTGACACCTCTGAATCATCATCGAAAAAGTGGGCTAGGAAAAGTCTTTCCGCATCAGCCCATGACTTAATAGAGCCTAGTTCTAACTTATAGAACCATTCGAAGGCTACCCCTTTGAGGGTGTCGATGAATGGCCGGGTGAGGATGGCACCATTTCTGATGAGGAATCTGGTCTGAACTATAAAGTAGTAGATGTGTTGTGAAGGGGAACCCTTACCATCAAATTGTACCAAACTGATGGGTTTGAATTTTGTCGGGTAGGGGAACGTGTCCCACTCGATAGGGTATAGTCTGACCACCCCCAGTTTGTTCATGTTTTGTTGGAGCTTTAAGGCATTGAGTTGGCTTTGGAACTCGTCGAATCTCTTATTCCGGGTTATACCCCCGGAGCGTAACATTCCTACCGATGACTTTGAGGAGTGATCCGATAGGAGTTCAGCATTATCCTCCTATTCAGTCATCTGACTAGGAGTAGGTTCCCATTCCTTGCCTGTCGCCGGCCTCCATAGGGTACGCGTGACCTTCTTCTTTTTCTTCTTCTTGTTTAGAAGCTATTCCAACATGTCTCTTATGGACTCGATGGCAACCTAATGCTCTTTAAACCTTTGAGCGATTGTCTGATCACTCGAGGTATCAGCCATGTGCGCTCTTACTAGCTCACCGTGGCTCGAATGATAGGTCTGGGACGTAGGCCCTGCCGAACAGACTTCTTCTTCATCACCGGAGGGGGAGTGCTAGGAGAGCGTAATCGAGCGGGATGTTTACTCCCGTATGACTGTGGGTGTGCAGTAATATACCGTCACGCTCGCATTGAACCAGCAGGTGACTGGACCCCAAGAAAGAGTCCAAGTCTGGAGAATCTGGAAGTACATTTTTACCTTTCCCCATCACATTGACCGTAGCATACGAGAACTCTAAATCATCGAGGGCGTGCCTCCTTTGGTGGTTACGCCTTCCACGAGAAGATCTCGGTTGGGTCGGTCATTGTGCAAGCCTTTCGAACACTGAAGTTTTCATCGTTCCTATACACTGGCAGTCGGCGAGTACTGTTTGGTAAGCCTTTCATAATGACACTGAGGATTCGTCTCATGTATGGTGTGTTTGCTAGTCAGGTAACCCCGGAGATCTTCTGCGGGTGGTTGGCGATAACCCCCAGCATAAGAAGGGTCTCCCAAGTGATCGCATGAGAGAGGTTTGGATGAACTCTCTCACGTACACAGGGTGGAATGGTTAAGTGTTGGAGTTAGGTGAGTCTGCCTTGACAGGCGAGTCTTCGCGTTCGGGCAAGTTCCTGCCTGTCGGCGAACTCGAACCTTTTCTTCATGTAGGCGAGTTTGTATCGCCTACTATTTTGCCTTTGTCGTTAAGGCTTGTTCGCTCGTAACGCTTACACGTCGAGTGGACTCAGTGGGGCTTACCTGATTTTGAGGGCTCGCCTGCTCGAGTAGACTCGCCTGCTCTGGGCAGTCCGTTTGCATCAGGGATGTAACCCAAGAAATGAAATCCACTTGAGTGGGCAGGCTCACCAATTTTAGTTGGCTCGCCTGAGCGGCCAAGTTTGTCAAAAATATCGAACCCATCGAAACGGGGGATATTATGATTACAGTGAAGTCCACCTGAACGTGAAGGTTCACCTGATTTGGCGAGCCCACCATTATTGGGAGGGTTGTTCCTTTGTCTTGCACTTTTCAGACCCGAATAATAATTCAGGCCGTCGTATGAGGCGAAGGTTCGGGCCTCCTGTTGGGTGAGGACTTGTCGTCACCGCTGGCGGGCTCTTCTAGAGAGAGGAGCCTCCGTGCGGACCGTGACGACGTGGTCTGCGCTAAGATGGACCACCATCTCTTCCTAAACGAGGGTCTGCGAGGGTCGTTTAGCGACCCATCTGGTAGCCTTTTGTCTTATGCTCCTAACCTCTGGCTTGGCCTTGATTACTTCGGAAGGATGAGGCTCCCCTGACGTTACTCGGATAAAGTCCTCTAGCGCGGAGGCTTTGACCATTTGAGGTCTGCCTCTACGCACGATTCTGTGGTGTTTGTGGGATGCATTACCACCAGAGGAGGAGGAAGACAAGTATTCTTCATACTTGGCTTGGTCGAACTCGATTTCTAGGGACTCCACAGTCGTCCTGATAGCAACCTTGTCGAACTGCGCTACCACCATTTCGGCTGAGGAAATAGTTTCTCCTATTGTAGTCACCATCTTCTGTAGGTGTAAAAATCTAATTTCCCAAAATAGGGATTTCGTTTGTATTGATAAGAATAGCTTATTACGAACTAATGAATCAAAATTACAACAGAAGCGGAGTGAATGCCCTCCTTGTTTAACGTGGGGACTTTGGTAGCGATAGGACGCCTCGCTTGGTTCTCATACCGAGTCTGCTTACCTTAGACAATTCGATCTAGGTTGTTGGTGAACTTCAATGCGCAGTAGAAGCTCGTGTCAGTCGAGTTAAATTCTCAGAGTTCGATGGCGATCAGGGCCCGAAACTAGGAGAAGGTGCTATTGTGCAAAGATTATGCAAAGAGCCGATCATTAACTCCGTCGAGAGTTGAGAGCTAATGGTCCAGCTAACTACTTGAATTACTTAATTAACTATGAACGACCTTTTTCCTGTAGCCAGGAGAGGTTCTTAAATAGAGGAGAGACGGCATGGTCACTCCCCAGAATCATGAGATGTGACCATGTACTGTTGGGAGATACCATGCTTCTCACTGAGCGGCCGCTTGATGGGCTTGGAGTACTGCGCTCCTTCCCCTCACATCACAGGTAATGGGAAGGCCCATCCCTGTATGTGATATTGCGGCCACCAAGTACTCTGGTGAGTCTGGCGAGTTTATCGATCGTGGGCGAATTCAGCTCTTGACTCGTGCAGGCAAGTCGAGTAAGAAGACGAACTTCAGTCGTAAGCATGCAGGCAAACTTGGCAATTGCATGGATTCGACTGGTCGCTTGTACTATAGACGACTGCTTGATGGGCTCGGAGTATTGTGCTCCTTTTTTTCACGTCGTGGGAAATGGGAAGGCCCATCTTTGAACGTGATGTAACAACCGCCAGGTACACTGGCGAGTCTGGAGAGCTTATCGATCGTAGGCGAATTCAGTTCTTGAGTGAACTTAACTCGTGCGGGTGAGTCCAGTGTGCGGGTGAGTTTTTGGTAGCTTGACGGATCGCTAGATGCGTAGGCGAATTTGGTGATTGCATGGTCTTGGCTCGTGCTGGCGCGTCAAGCACACGGGTGAGCCCAATTCTCAAGTTGCGCAGGCGACTTGAATACGCAGGAGGATTTCATATTTATCTGCAAAGGTAATTTTTACTCCCTACAAATGTAAATGATAAGAATTACTGCATATGTAGAATATTAAAATCATGAATCTATTAATGTATATCACTAAAAATACGAACAATATACAATAATCTAAAGCATAAGTAAAAATAGGTGGTATGCAGATAAGCGCACACATACACAATATAGACATGCAAAAAGTATATTAAACATAATAAAATAATCAAAATATCAGATGTGATATGCGATGTATAGGTGAAATCTAATGACATGATTTTGGACAATAAAAAATGAATAAGTAATGATATATATTTTTAATAATAAAACATACAATATAACACTGTGTGTGATACATAAAATAATATAATAAATAATACAAAAATCAATACAATTAAATGATATATAAATCAATTCAAAGAAAATATAGTTGTAAAATAATAACACATATAATAATGACCGGTACGAGGATAGAGGAGTTATAGGGAGAGAGCATGTAGTCGCGAAGCGACGAAATAAGAACAGTGAAAAGTTCCAGAGTCAAAGGTTGATAAGATATGGACGAAACAAAATCTATCAAGAAAATAGGATAAGGGCTCAAGAATAGTCTCACGGATGAAATATAATATGCGTCTAAATTGTCCGTTATATTCTCATTGGTAGGAACTCAGGATCATGACCTGCATGGGCCACCATCAAAACCTGTCACGCCCCGCTTACCAAAATACCTGGGAATCAGAACATAAACAAGCTCTCGACGTATTAGATTAAGGAGAATAAATAAAAATAAATATTTCTTCTCAATCTAATACGCTAAGCGTCAAACAATATACAATATGTAATGACCGTAAAATTTTAATATTAATTAAAATAATTTTCTAGTATTTTAAAATATTTAATTATTATTTTTAAAATAGTATTTGTATTTTTCTTAATTTCCTATAATTTTCTATGATTTAAAAATCTGATTATATATTTATTTAAATAATTTTGATATTTATAAATTTGTTATGTGCAGTAAAAAAATTCTAGAATTAATTTGTGAGTTATCGGTACTATTACGTAATATTTTAAATAATATATTGTATTATTAATACTATTACAAATTATTTCATATAATACATGGTATTATTAATTACGTGCTTTTGGTATAATTTATTATATTATTTCTATTGTTACATATCATCTATCATATTAGTATAACTAGTATGTTTTACGGTGTACGTAATTGTCCCATAATTATTGGATTTTAAATGTAAGTAAATATATTTTATTTATTAATTATTTCTGTTTAATTGTACAATATGGGTGTATTTTGACTATTTCGTATCAACTGTTGTATTAGCACAACAGGTACATTTTTATTTGTAGATAATTAGTATGTAATTAGTTTAATTTTTAAATACTCGAAACTATTTTATTTTAATTAATTTAATCCTTAACCCTAATATACCCTATATATATAAATCTCATTTCCTCGTTTTTTCTTTTTCCTATTCACTCAGCCACCTCACCATCTCTCTCCTCTCTCTTTTCATCTCTTTCTCTCTCCCACGATGTCTGCTCCACAAACCCAACAACGCTGAACCCACTCCTCCCACGTACTCTCTCTTTCCCTCCTGTCCACTGCCTGAACCAGTGCTCGCTCAGCCGCTGCTCCGCCCGTCATCCGCTACGTCGCCTTAATCACCACACGCCACGTCCGCATCGGCATTGTAGCCTTGTCATCAGACCCCACGGTCTCGTAGGTAAGATCACGATATTCGTTGACTCATCATTCAATTTTTAGATTATGTTGTAGCATGTATATTGTTATTAACTGCGTGGGCTTGTGGATGATTAATATTAATAATGATATTATGATAAATAATTTAAAGGAATAATTGTTTTGTGTAAAAATGATTATTTTGAGATGTTTTAGAATTATTAGGATGAGAAAAGAGATTATTTGAAAAATGAGTTGGTTTTTGAATAATTATTAAAATAGATGATTTAAAATAATTTATTTTGGAAAACAGGTTATTTTAAATTGCTCAACTATTTTGAGAAAGATTAATTTAGAATAATTATTATGAATTAAAAGAATTTATTTCAGTAGCGGAATCATTTCTGGATAATTATATTAATTAAAAAGAATTTATTTGAGAAAGGAATCATTTGAGGAAAATTATGATAATTTTAAAAGAAATTATTTTGGAAAAGGAAATATTTCTAAATTATGTAGATGATGTTTATGATTTATAATTCTTATTTTGATTATCTGATATGCTATGATATTATTACACATGATTAGTTGCATTGATTGTTCCATGTTGTGATTGAGAATTATTAGGAGTTTATGACTATAGTGACCTGTATGACACAGTTAGGATCTAGAATCTCGTGTGTAGTTGACCTGGAATTACGAGAATTGGGATGAGAAGTCTTGGTCCATATGAGCGGTTGGGATTATTGATGTATATTCTAGGCTCGCCGGTGAAGTTTGTGTAGTCACCAGGGTGAGTCTGAGGAGATGAGATATTGTGATTGTGAATGTATTTCGGGCTCGCGCCGGTGAAGTTTGTGTAGTCACCAGGGTGGGTCTGAGGAGTTAATATATTTGTGATTATGGTCGTATTCCGGGCTCGCGCCGGTGAAGATTGTGTAGTCACCAGGGTGTGTCTGATGAGTTGAGATATGTGTGTATTCCGGGCTCGCGCCGGTGAAGTTTGTGTAGTCACCGGGGTGGGTCTAAGGAGTTGGGATATTTTTGATTTGTGATCTATCAGTTATCGGATAATATGAGCCAGTGACCTGTGTAGGATGACTAGTTACATGACTTAGGTTCTTGGCTAGGTATGATATTTTGTGAGATGTAGTCTAGTTGTGTTTCTTTTCATACATAGATTGGGATTAATATTTAATTATTTACAATTCGAGACATATGGTATATACATGAGGGTTTCCTTGTTTGGATTATTTCGCTCGACGTACTACATCTCGAGTTGTAGATTTTTAAGTATTAATTCCATCTAGTGTATGCCTTTGTGACTTGGATGATTAGTCTGATCACTAGCTGTATGACCTCGTTACCTGATCGATTCTGGATGCTTCATGTTATCATGATTTAGTAGTGTTTTCATGTTGATTTGTGGATTTCAGTTGTATGTTCTTTTGTTGTTTCTGTTATCGTATCGTTTTTCGCATTGGATTTTCGTTCGTTATATTTTCTTTGTGGGGTCGGGTCTTGCCGTGTGCCATACACGGTGACGTACACCTATTTTCTCTGGTGTACGTCAGACTTAGAAGAAGAACAGGTTCAGCTTGGAGATGCGCCAGAGCCGAGTATTCTCAGCAAGAGTGCCTTGTAGATGGAGCAGAAGAACAAGTTGAGGTTTAGTTATTCCTTTCAGTTTATTTTCGCAGCATTTCCTTTTCCGCCTGATCATTGTATTTTATATTCTCCAGTATTTTATTCAGATAGTTTGTATAAGGGCATGTTGACCCGAATATTGTGTCTCGGATGTTATCCTATTTGTGATATGATATTTTTATTCTGAGTTTGTCAATTATATTCTTGCTGATTATGATCGGGGATCTGTGACTTCACATTGTATTTATTTCTAGATGCTTAGTGTATTGGATTGAGAATAAAAGAAAAAGAAAAAAAATAACAGTGTACATTTCTTCTCAATCTAATACGTCGCGGGCTTGTTCACGTTCCGATTCCCGGGTATTTTAGGAAGTGAGGTGTGACAGGTTTTTTTGGTGGCCCATGCAGGTCACAGTCTCGGTCACAGACCCGAGTTCCCACCAATAAGAATATAATGGACAATTTAGATACATATCATATTTCATCAGTATGACTATCCTTGAGCCCTTATCCTATTTTCTTAATAGATTTCGTTTTGTCCCTATCTTATCACTTTTGACTTCGGAACTTTCCACTCTTTCTTGTCTTGTAACTTTCCATTGTTTCTTGTTTATTGTCTCATCTGCTTATGGGTATCATTCCATATCTGACCCTGGGGTCCTTATTTTAATTCTGAGGACGGAATTTGTTTTAAGGGGGTATGATGTAATGACCGTAAAATTTTGATATTAATTAAAATAATTTTCTAGTCTTTTAACATATTTAATTATTATTTTTAAAAGAGTATTTGTATTTTTCTCAATTTCCTATAATTTTCTATGATTTAAAAATCTAATTATATATTTATTTAAATAATTTTGATATTTATAAATTTGTTTTGTACGGTAAAAAAATTCTAGAATTAATTTGTGAGTTATCGGTACTATTATGTAATATTTTAAATAATATATTGTATTATTAATACTATTACAAATTATTTCATATAATACATGGTATTATTAATTTTGTGCTTTTGGTATAATTTATTGTATTATTTTTATTGTTACGTATTATCTATCGTAATAGTTTAACTAGTAGGTTTTACGGTGTACGTAATTATCCCATAATTATTGTATTTTAAATGTAAGTAAATATATTTTATTTATTAATTATTTCCATTTAATTGTACAATATGGGTATATTTCGACTATTTCGTATCAACTGTTGTATTAGCACAACAGGTACGTTTTTATTTGTAGATGATTATTATGTAATTAGTTTAATTTTTAAATACCCGTAACTATTTTATTTTAATTATGTTAATCCTTAACCCTAATATACCTTATATATATAAACCTCATTTCCTCGTTTTTTTCTTTTTCCTGTTCACTCAGCCACCTCACCATCTCTCTCCTCTCTCTCTTCATCTCTTTCTCTCTCCCACGATGTCTGCTCCACAAACCCAACAACGCTGAACCCACTCCTCCCACGTACTCTCTCTCTGTCACTCTCACTCTCTTCCTCTCTCTCACGCAACTCTCTCTCTCTCTCTCTCTCTCTCCCCTTTACCAACTCTCTCATTTCCACATCTCCATCACCGCCTCAAGCTCTACCAAGGGCCGCTGCTGCCTCCTCCTCATCTCCTCCTCCAAGTCCGACCACCCACGGCCTCCTCCCCAGCCTGTCCCGCTACCGACGAACTCCAGTGCCGCCCCTACACCCTCTCTCTCTTCGTTCCCTCTTTCCATCCTGTCCACCGCCTGAAACAGCGCCCGCTCAGCCACTGCTCCGCCCGTCATCCGCTATGTCGCCTCGATCGCCACACACCACGTCCGCATCGGTATCGTAGCCTCGTCATCAGACCCCACGGTCTCGTAGGCAAGATCCTGATATTGTTTGACTCGTCATTCAATTTTTAGATTATGTTGTAGCGTGTATATAGTTATTAACTGCGTGGGCATGTAGATGATTAATATTAATAATGATATTATGATAAGTAATTTAGAGGAATAATTATTTTGTGTAAAAATGATTATTTTGAGATGTTTTAGAATTATTATGATGAGAAAAGAGATTATTTGAAAAATGAGTTGGTTTTTGAATAATTATTAAAATAGATGATTTAAAATAATTTATTTTGGAAAACGGGTTATTTTAAATTGTTCAACGATTTTGAGAAAGATTAATTTAGAATAATTATTATGAATTAAAAGAATTTATTTCGGTAGCGGAATCATTTCTGGATAATTATATTAATTAAAAAGAATTTATTTGAGAACGGAATCATTTGAGGAAAATTATGATAATTTTAAAAGAAATTATTTTTGAAAAGGAAATATTTCTAAATTATGTAGATATGATTTATAATTCTTATTTTGATTATCTGATATGCTATGATATTATTGCACATGATTAGTTGCATTGATTGTTCCATGTTGTGATTGAGAATTATTAGGAGTTTAAGACTATAGTGACCTGTATGACACAGTTAGGATCTAGAATCTCGTTTATAGTTGACCTGGAATTACGAGAATTGGGATGAGAAGTCTTGGTCCATATGAGCGATTGGGATTATTGATGTATATTCTAGGCTCGCGCCGGTGAAGTTTGTGTAGTCACCAGGGTGAGTCTGAGGAGATGAGATATTGTGATTGTGATTGTATTTCGGGCTCGCGCCGGTGAAGTTTGTGTAGTCACCAGGGTGGGTCTGAGGAGTTGATATATTTGTGATTGTGGTCGTATTCCGGGCTCGCACCGGTGAAGTTTGTGTAGTCACCGGTGTGGGTCTGATGAGTTGAGATATTTGTGTATTCCGGGCTCGCGTCGGTGAAGTTTGTGTAGTCACCGGGGTAGGTCTAAGGAGTTGGGATATTTGTGATTTGTGATCTATTAGTTATCCGATAATATGAGCCAGTGACCTGTGTAGGATGACTAGTTACATGACTTAGGTTCTTGGCTAGGTATGATTTTTTGTGAGATGTAGTCCAGTTGTGTTTCTTTTCATACATAGATCGGGATTAATATTTAATTATTTACAATTCGAGACATATGGTATATACATGAGGGTTTTCTTGTTTGGATTATTTCGCTCGACGTACTACACCTCGAGTTGTAGATTTTTAAGTATTAATTCCATCTAGTGTATGCCCTTGTGACTTGGATGATTAGTCTGATCGATAGCTGTATGACCTCGTTACCTGATCGATTCTGGATGCTTTATGTTATCATGATTTAGTAGTGTTTTCATGTTGATTTGTGGATTTTAGTTGTATGTTCTTTTGTTGTTTTTGTTATCGTATTGTTTTTCGCATTGGATTTCTGTTCGTTATATTTTCTTCGTGGGGTCGGGTCTTGCCGTGTGCCATACACGGTGACGTACACCTGTTTTCTCTGGTGTACGTCAGACTTAGAAGAAGAGCAGGTTCAGCTTGGAGATGCGCCAGAGCCGAGTATTCTCAGCAAGAGTGCCTTGTAGATGGAGCAGAAGAACAAGTTGAGGTTTAGTTATTCCTTTTAGTTTATTTTCGTAGAATTTCCTTTTCCGCCTGATCATTGTATTTTATATTCTCCAGTATTTTATTCAGATAGTTTGTATAAGGGCATGTTGACCCGAATATTATGTCTCGGATGTTATCCTATTTGTGATATGATATTTTTATTCTGAGTTTGTTTATTATATTTTTGCTGATTGTGATCGGGGACCTGTGACTTCGCATTGTATTTATTTCCAGACACTTAACGTATTGGATTGAGAAGAAAAAAATGACAGTATACATTTCTTCTTAATCTATCACGTCGCGGGCTTGTTCACTGTAAAACCCCAAAAATTTGAATATAGTGTGATAAATAATTATAAATATGTTATATGATAAAAATAATGTATTTTGATGTTTGAGTATGATAGGAATTGATTTGAGATCAATTCAATGTATATTTGTGAATATACGAGTGTAAATACACAAAACATGCACAAAGGCAAATAGTGAGAATCTGAGAATTTTGACCAGTTAAGAGTTTTTATGTTTTACATACTGTTCCAATCAAATTCTTGAAAAGCTTATAAAATCAAAGTTGTAGGTCTCTTCAATAGCTTTCCAACGAATCTTAAATCACCTCATTCCGAGATCAGATGAAAAAGTTACAGCATTTCTACTGAACCCCAGTCTGAGAATGACCCAGAACCCTGCGCAGTCGACCGCCGTGGTCGCTGCGGTCGACCGCGCAGCGAACCTGGTTCTGTTAGTTTTGTTTCGGGTTGGGTTTTATTTATACCAAACCCGGTTGTTACCCTAGGTATATATACTCGTTTTGAAGCTCTCAGAACCCTCTATTGAACCCTAATAGCCTCAGCCCCCTCCTCTCTCTCCTCTCAAAACCCTAGCTCGGATTTTGGCATTTTTAGGGCCTTTCGAAGGATTTTCGGTGGGGTTTCGTGAGATCCATCAGTGTTCAGCGAAGGAGGATCGTTCTCACTCATTTTTGGGTGTTCATCAACCCTCTCAGGCGAGTAACATCTCGCTAAATCCCTCACCCATGTTTTTACAAGTTTTCTTAACGATTTTAATGAGTTTTCTTGAGCCTAAATCACTATTTTGCGTATATAGGTAGATTTTTATGATATGTGATGTGAAAACCAAGTATTTTAGTTTTCAAACACTCACCCATGATTTGGTTAAAGAGATCTAAATCTGAAAACATTTTATTAAGAGTTAAATTTATGATTTTGACTGTTTTATAAAGTTAAAAACACGGTATACATGTTCACGAATTCTAGTTATGATTTTTACATGCTAAATGTTGTTATATGATGATTCATATGTGTTAGAATATGTGATATGTCGTTTGGAAGCATGGATGGATTATTTGGATCAATTACGAAACAGAGAAAAACCTAAAGTTTGGCATCTGCCAGTCTCGCGGTCGACCGCAGCGCTAGACGCGGTCGACCGCTGGGCGTTCTGTCGAGCAGAAACGTCTCTGCTCTTTTCGCGGTTGACCGGAGTGGCCTCTGCGGTCGACCGTGATACTGTTTGTGCATGCTTTTATTTTGTTGTGCATATTGTGTGTACGAATTGGTTACCTCGATTTATCCGGCATTAAATTCACAGTATGGAACATTTGTCTATATACGTGAGTGACAATATGATATCAGTTTAGACACGCACACTGAGATACGTGTGTTACTAGTATATGTGTACCTTTTCATTTATATGCATCATGGACGTTGGCATAAGTTATATATAGTCCATCTGTTGGACATGCATTCATATTTCAGTCCTCGTGTTGGACTATAATCCATTAAAGTCCTCGTGTTGGACTATAATCCACTAAAGTCCTTGTGTTGGACTATAATCTACTAAAGTCCTCGTGTTGGACTATAATCCATTTCAGTCATCATGTTGGACATTTACATAATTGACCACGTCTTGGACATTTGTTAAGCTATGAGTATGACACTTATCTAAATCAGGACATGACATGATTACATGAGATTTGGACATGATAGCTACCTAGACAGGATACGACACTTATGTGATATTGACCTTTGACACTTATATGATTTCGGCGTGACTTTTGATTAAGTATTGAGATGGGCTGTTTCTTTTAGTTTATTATTCATGTATTAGATTTCGGGTTTGGTAATTAGGGATTTACAATTTGAGATAAAAGGTATATACATGAGGGTTTCCTTGTTTGGATTATTTCGCTCGATGTACCTATGCTCGTGTTGTAATTTCCTAAATACTAAAACCCATTATTTGCTAGGAGTAATGATTTTAACTATTATGTAATAACTGTATTTTCTGTATACAACGAGCCCTTTCCCTTGGGGTTGGTTGTGATGTTGCTCGCTAGCGCTTTGACGCTCGTTGTCCCTCCCCCTTTCAGGTAACGAGCCAGAAGCCCGGAGAGTCGCAGGTCGATGGCGATGCACTTTAGCTTCAGTTGTCTATTTAGTTATATTTTATTTATGGAGCTCCACTATATACTTTGTTTAGACATTTGAGGACTTTATTCTAGATGTTGTAAATGTTGTGTGCCTTATTTCCTTCACTCAGACTTGTTGTATTTGAGATTCGTTAAGAACTCCAGTTTATCCATTTCAGACATTAACTTTGTATTTCTGTATGTTGGATGATGAAATATTATTTTGATCTCTATCATTTCATCAGTTATCTTTTGTATTACCTTTTACTTGCTTTTGTACCTACACCTGTTGTTGACTCTACTAGAGTGATAGAATTGTGATGGTGAAACATGTTATTGCACGGTGTAGTGCATGGCAGGTTTGACATTCTTGGTTTCACCTTGGACTGCAGCCTTGTGTGAACCCAGGGGCGTCACATTCACGTTCCGATTCCCGGGTATTTTGGGAAGCGGGGCATGGCACAATGCAAAGGCACATGTCCCCGATCAAAGTTAGCAAGAATATAATGAACAACACAGAATAGGAAATAGACATATTATAAAAAGTAGATCATCCGAGACATAAAATATTCGGGTCGACATGCCCTTATACATAATTGAATAAATAAATACTGAAGAAATATGAAATACATTGTTCAACAAAAATAGAAGGGAAAAGACTACAAAAACAACTAGGATCATCAATTAAGACGAGATACTGAACTTTGGCCTATTCTTCAACTCTATCTGCAAGGCACTCATGCTAAGAATTTCCTAGCTCTGGCACATCTCAAAGCTGAACCTGTTCTTTCTCTTAGTCTAACGTACACCAGAGAAAATAGGTGTACTTCAGCGTGCATAGCACACGATAAGATCCCACAAAATAAATAGAGCGAACAAAAACCAAAGCGAAAAACGATACGATAATAGAAATGATAAAATGATGAGCATTTGGATATCCAACAAAATCAATATGAGAAAACACTACTAAAACATGATAAACATAAAGTTAACTGTATACGGTAACCGGATCGAGTATTAGCCATCCTAAAACTCACTGGTCCACATCTCATATAAAGTCAACGCTCATATCAACGGATAACTGACTGTTCACAAATCCCCTATACGCACCTAATATGCCTCTACACTGGATCAGTCATAGGGCTACACGTAATCCGATTTCAACCTGGTTTGAACTCAAGCTAAACTCGGGTGAATGTCAAATTCACAGACCAAAGTGACTACACTAGCTTCAATTTGACCCAACAAACTAACCCTAAACTACACTGGATCATAGGGCGAGCCTGGAAGATACATCAACAGCTATATCTGTAGGCATCAAAAATTGCCCATAGGTCTCCACGAACAGCTCAGTGTTAAAGGAGCGACGATGAACGTCACTACCAGATCCACGAAAGTTCGATGAACGGTTGAAGTGAATCGACGAACTACGAAGGCGCGGGCTAATCGGGAGCCCCGCGATGTTTACAAAAGGAACAACGCCTTTCTTGTCTCGTTCATCTTACAGATAATCCAACCAATGGAGCTGATAGAACTCTTCGTCCGGCTTCCAACGCACTTCGAATCACTAAAATCTGAGTTCGGACGAAGAATTTACAGCGGAAACGGACGAATGCAAAGGTGTCTCTTAGTTTTGAGACGCCCCAGAGGTGTCTCTTAGCTTTGGAGACACCCCAGAGGTGTCTCTTAGTTTTTGAGACGCCCCAGAGGTGTCTCTTAGCTTTGGAGACATCCCAGAGGTGTCTCCAAGTTTTTGAGACACCCCAGAGGTGTCTCCAAGTTTTTGAGACACCCCAGAGGTGTCTCTTAGCTTTGGAGACACCCCAGAGGTGTCTCTTAGCTTTGGAGACACCCCAGAGGTGTCTCCAAGTTTTGAGACACCCCAGAGGTGTCTCTTAGCTTTGGAGACACCCCGGAGGTGTCTCTTAGCTTTGGAGACACCCCAGAGGTGTCTCCAAGTTT
>BQKN01020950.1:3831-37779 GCA_022839385.1 Asparagus kiusianus | reverse complement strand
GATAGAGAAGAGCAGCGTTCTAGCGGCGGCGGGATTTTATTTTCCCTATGCGATTTTGAGCTCCAATTTGTCCCAACTCTGAGGAATTAAAGAGGGGGAGTTGAGGAATTAAAGAGGGGAGTTAAGAGAGATCTACACTGTAGCTACAGTGTAGATTAGCATTCATTTGAGAGGTCTCGAGTTTAAGATCTTCTCATTGAAAGTTTATAATTTCTTGTGGTTAAATAAGAAATTATTTGTGCCGCTCCCCTGGACGTAGGAAAATTACCGAACCACCTAAATATTTGTGTTTGTGATTGACTTGTCATATTTAATTGGATTATGACCGTGTTAGGTTTGTTGCTCTTCTCTCGTGCCTCACAGATTTGGTTGGTGTGCGAGCACGCTTCCGCAAAAGCGCTCAACAATTGGTATCAGAGCTCCAGATTTAAGATCTAGGGTTTTGGCATTGGGTGGAGGAATATTCAATTTGGAAACTTGTTTCTTGGGGTACTAGGCTTCGGTGGAGATAGCGTTGAGGAGTGTCGTGGTGATCTTGCTTTCCTTGTGTGGTTAGGAGATCAATTTGGAAGCCGATTTAGTGTTTAGTTGGGTATATTCTTAATTCTATTAAAGTTTGGATCTTTCTTTACAATTCGGAGGTTGTGAGTATGGGAGAAGTAATTGGAGAAAGCAACAAGACTATGTTGGGTACAGTTCAAGTTGGTTTTCAGAACACTAAGATTAGTATTGTGAAATATGACGGTAAAATCAACTTTGGTTTGTGGATGAGCGACGTACAGGATGTATTCAATGCTCAGAATTTGAAGGAGGTTATCATAGTCCATGAGAGGCTACCAAAATATGAAGAGGCGGTACGACAAAAGATGAATAGGAATGCTTGTAGGGTGATCAAGTCTTGTTTGGAATAAGAGCTGAAGTATGATATGATTGGGGTAACATCTGCAATGAAGATGTGAGAAATTCTCAACAATAAGTATCTTACGAAGAGTGTTGAGAACCGTTTACATTTGCTGTGAAGATTGTTCATATTTCAGATGTCCAGTGGCACCTCACTAGCAGTTCACGTGAACAACTATACGAAGTTATTGTTGGACTTGGCAAACATGGATGAGAAAATCACGGATGAGTATAAGGTTATTATTCTTTTGGGCTCCTTACCGGATGAGGAGTATGATACCTTCGTGCTTACTTTGTTGAACGGGTGATATTCCATCACGTATATTGAAGTTACTAATGCTTTGACTAACTATGATTTGAGGGAGAAAGACAAAGAAACTTTTTGTTCTAGTACTTCAGGAGAGGCCTTGACGATAAGAGGTAGAAGCCCATATCCGAGAGGTGACAATAGAGGCAGGTCAAAGTCTAGAGGCTATCACCAGTTAGCTAAGAACCAGTGTGCATTCTATAAGGAACATGGACATTAGAAGAGAGACTGCTCGAAGCTCAAGGAGAAGGAGAATGAAAAAAAGAAGGAACAGAAGGCCAATGAGGTGAACGTTGAGAGAGGCGATGATTCAGATGATTCAAGCTTTTCTCTTTTGATTACTCCAGAGGTGAACTATTTGGATGCATCAATTTAGATGTTAGATTCTGACGCTATCTATCATGTGACCCCTAGGCGAGATTGGTTTGTATCATTTGAGAAAGTCGATAGGGGTGTTGTAGCCATGAGAAATAATCAGTCCTGTGGTATTTGTGGGATAGGTACCATCAGAATTCAGATGCATGATGGAGTAGTTCATCAGTTGAATGATGTAAGATTCATTCCTCAGCTGAAGAAGAATCTTATTTCTGTTGGGACTTTGGAGACAAAGGGATTCAATGTGACATTTAAGGATGCTGTAGCAAAGGTTACTAAGAGATCTTTGGTGGTAATAAAGGAAGTCTGCAATTGAAACTTATATTATCTGAAGGGGAGCACCGAGGTTGGCCAGGTAGCTTTAGTTATTTCATATGTGGACATGAGCAGACTTTGATACTACATGCTAGGGTATATATGAGAGAAGTCACTGCAGGCGTTATGTAAGCAAGGGCTATTGAAGAGAGTCAAGAGTGGAAAAATAGAGTTCTGTGAGCATTGTGTACTTGGCAAGAAGACGAAGGTAAAGTTCGGGACAGTCATCCATAGAACGAGGGGCATCCTGGACTACATGCACACAAATATTTGGGATCCTACCAAGACTGCATCACTTCGTGGTCGATGTTGGTTCGTCACATTCGTAAATGACTATTCTAGGCGTTGTTTGGTGTACACCATGATAAAGAAGAGCGAAGTCCTAGATATATTTATGGAGTGGAGCAAGAGATTGGAACTACAAACTAGAAGAAAGATCAAGACATTGCAATCCAATAACGGTGGTGAGTATAATTCTGACCCCTTTTAGCAGCTATGTCGACACAAGGGCATAGGGAGATACTTCACAGTGAGTCATACACTACAACAGAATGGGGTAATAGAGAGGCTGAATCGGTCTTTATTGGAGAATGTCTGATGCTTATTGTCGTAGAGTTTCTTGGAGAAAATCTTTGGGCTGAGACACTATCATATGCGAGCCACCTCATTAACATGCTACCTTCATCTGTGATTGAGGAGAAGACCCTTATGGAGATGTGGTCGGGAGAGCCAGTACATGACTATGACCAGCTCAAGGTATTTGGGTGCCCTGCATTTTATCATGTCAGAATATATAAATTAGAACCTCGAGATAGGAAAACCATATTTATAGGATTCAAGCGTGGTGTTAAGGGATACAAGCTATGAGATCTATTTGATAGGAAGATTGTGATGAGTAGGAACGTCATATTCGATGAGGCTTCTATCTTAAAGCTTCTCAGCTCTCATCAGATGGAGAGAGACCCGACGGAGGAGATATCACAGTTGGTAGAGATCGATACAGCTCCACATAGTCTAGATGGTACAGTATTCATTAGAGTACCGACTGAGGTGACGTTAGGTGAGCACGATGATGACGTGGAGGATACAAGTATAGATGAGAAGGACTAGGAACCGACAACTCAGGTTTAGGATTCGATTGTGGTTCATACACAGAGGAGAGACATACGAACACCAGCACGGTATACAGACACAGTAGCTACATATGTACCTCTAGTGGAGAGTATCGATGAGATGGTACCTACTATATTCAGAGAGGCCGAGCAAAGTTCGGAGGCTGACTCATGGTGGGTGGCTATGCAGGAGGAGATGGAGTCTCTTCACAAGAACGATATATGAGAGTTTGTTGAGCTTCTAAAGGGACGGGAGGTGATTGATTGCAAGTGAGTATACACGAAGAAGGAGGGCATTGAAGGTACTCCAATGAGGTTCAAAGCTAGGTTGGTTGCGAAAGGCTATGTATAGGAGGAAGATATTAACTACAATGAAGTTTCCTCTCTGGTGGTGAAGCACACTTCGATTCAGATTTTTCTAGCTTTGATGGCACAATATGGTTTAGAGTTAGATCAGTTGGACATGAAGACGACATTTCTTGATGACGAACTTAATAAAGAAAATTATATGACTCGGCCATTGGGATTCTGAGCTGTATGGAAGGATAAATTGGTTTGTAGGTTAAAGAAATCAATATATGGTTTGAAGCAGTCTCCTCGATAGTGATATATGAAATTCGATGGATTTATGATTGGTCATTCGTATACTCGGAGTTAGTTTGATCATTGTGTGTATTATCGCAAGTTAAAAGGAGGTGTATATATTTATTTATTAATTTATATGATGACATGTTGGTTGCTTCTATTTTCAAATCCGCTATAGATGAGTTGAAGACATAGTTTTCAAATGAATTCGAGATGAAGGATTTAGGTGAGGCTAAGCATATTTTAGGGATGGAGATCAGTAGAGATAAAGAGAATGGTAGAATTTGTTTGACACAGGTGGCTAATCTGAAAAAGGTTCTACATCGATTCAATGTTAGCATGAAAACGAAGCCAGTTAGTGTACATTTGGGAGCCTATTTAAAGATTTTAGCTGACATTTCTCTGAAGACAGTTGAAGATAGAGAGTTAATGTTGAAAACTTTATATGTGAACGCAGTTAGAAGCTTGATGTACGCGATGGTATGTATGAGGTCATATTTGTCACAGGCGATGAGCATGGTCTCGAGATACATGTACGATCCAGGAGTGTATCATTGGGATGTCGTGAGATGGATTTTGAGGTACATTCGAGATATGCTTAATGTTGGTTTGGTTTATGAGCGGGACACTAGAGATGGGCAGTTGTGCATTGGTTATGTTGATTCAGATTATGTTGTAGATTTGGATAAGCGTCGATCTACCACGGGATATGTGTTCACTTTGACCCGTGCGCCGGTATGGTGGAGATGCACCTTGCAGTCTACGGCGGTTTTATCTATGATATATGCAGAGTATATGGCAATTACGGAGGCTGTTAAGGAGGCGATTTGGTTTCAAGGACTTTTGGAGGAACTTAGTATATCACAGCGGTCCATCACTATTTATTGTGATAGCATGAGTGTTATCTATTTGGTGAAGAATCAGGTTTTTCATGTGAGGATGAAGCACATTGACGTTCGTTATCACTTCATTCGGGATATTCTTAAAGATGGAGATGTGGAGATAGTGAAGGTCCATACGAAGGATAATCCGACGGATATGCTCACAAAGGTGGTTCCGAGCAACAAGTTTGATCATTATCAAAAATTATTATACATTCATGAATGTTGAGGTCATTGGCAGCCATTTGGCAGAACTACAATTAGCTTGATCCCGGTCAGAGGGTACGTAGGCAACCATAGTATAATGGTGTAGCTAGTTTGGCCTAGTTAGCATTCGCGGTGTTCTTCTGGTGTTCGTCCAAATTTAAGGTTTATCAAATGATGGACAATGTGGAGAATTAAAGAAGAACGGACCTGATGAGTCAGAGCTCACCTGAGGCGAGGAGCTCAAGCGAGGGCGTCGCCTGTGTGGAGCTCGCCTACGGGCGGGGTGGTTCGAGCTCGCCAAAGGAGATCGAGCTTGCTAATTGATGAACCCCCTGGAGCTCGCCTAAAGATCAATGGGGCGTGGGAGCTCACGTGTAGGGCGAGGAGGCTCGCCTGCATTGGGCGAGGTGCGGAGCTTGCCTGATTCGTCGCCTTTGGTGGAGACCAGTTAGCTCCAGCTGGAGCTTGCCCTAGGGTTTCCATATAAAAGGGAAACCATGTTCACGAGTTCCCTTTTGAGTGGAGCAGATAGAGAAGAGCAGCGTTCTAGCGACGGCAGGATTTTATTTTCCCTCTATGATTTTGAGCTCCTATTTGTCCCAGCTTTCAGGAATTAAAGAGTGGGGAGTTGAGGAATTAAAGAGGGAAGTTAAGAGAGATCTACACTGTAGCTACAGTGTAGATTAGCATTCATTTGAGAAATCTCAAGTTTGAGATCTTCTCCTTGAAAGTTTGTAATTTTTTATGGTTAAATAAGAAATTATTTGTGTCGCCCCGGTAGACGTAGGCAAATTGCCGAACCATGTAAATATCTGTGTTTGTGATGTTATGCGAGGCGGAAGCCAAAACAAAACCAATGTGCTTCGAGAGACCAAATCAAACAAACGCCGAGAGAAGGCCAAACAATGCAAAATAAAGGCACAAACACAAACAACCAATTTTAATATGGTTCAGCAAGTTTTCTACGTCCACGGGGCAAGAAGATGATGATGTATTTAATAATAGAGAAGAATAGTACAAACTGAGATTACAAATCACTCAAACTCGCTAATTAATCTCACCAACAAATCTCTAATTCTCTCTAAATAAAACTCTAACCAATAGCTCAGAAAATATCTTTTTCTGTGCTCCAAATATCACATTCGCTGCTCAATTCTCTCTTCTAATTGTTCCATATATATAGAAATTCTAAAAGCAAAACATACTAGGAATTCTAAAACCAAAAACAAAACAGATTAGAAATCATAATAACCTGTTATCAAAACAGATTAGAAATCCTAATAACCTGTTACCAAAACAGATTTGAAATCTTGTTACCAAAATAGATTAGGAATCCCAATAACCTATTTCAAAACAAATTAGGAAACATATTAAAAACTTGTTATCCAACAATTCTTCATCTCGGTAAATTTTTTCCAAAACTGAGCTGACACTAATACCAACAAAACGTCTCACTTGTTGTGTCCAGTACGAAGTGGAACAAATCCATGACAACGGACTCAATCCACAACAAGTCGAGAACCCAAATGAGAAAACTTACAAACTCCAAATGTCGGTATCAACTCACCAAACTGGCTACATCATAAATAAATGCCTACATATCCTCTTGCCCAAGGAATCAAGCATTCACGTAGTTCACCAAATGACCTCCAAAGACCCTCAATCCAATAGAAGAGTTCTCAAATCTTCACCAACAAATCTGTGGCTGATAGCTCTCTCAATGGCCCCAAAGTAAAACAAACCAAACACTTTCACCTGAGGTGAATTAATGGCCATATCCAAATCTAAACTATGTCCACCAGCTACACTCGAATCAACCAACTCATCATCTGCATCCAAATCAAATGATCCCCAAACTATGTCACTTCAGCTGGAATCTTAAACAATGCAGTTGATCTGGAGTATGTGGAGTAATCTCCACCCAATGTGGAGTAGCATCATCCTCCACCAGCTATGATATCCTAATAATCTGATCAACACTGTCCACCTGCCGAGAGTCAAATGTGACATACTTACTCACAATAAAATAAGAGTCTCCCAACTAATAACCAAACGAGCCTCTGAATCCCAAATGTACTATCGGATCAAATCTCACATCCTTGATGTGACCAAATACTGGGCAACCAAACATCCGACATAATCCAAAATCTGAAGAAGCTTCACCAGATCTAAAATCTCCACACGCAACTGTAGGCATCGAAAATTACCTATAGGTCTCCACGAACAGCTCAGAGCTAAGAAAAGATAATGAACGTCACTATCTAAGTCACAGAAGCTTGATTGACGTTGATAAATGCTTGAAGTGAATCGACGAACTACATGAAGCAACGGAGTTTCAGAATAATGAGGATACGAATTGATCGGGAGCCCCGCGTTGCTTACAAAAGGCGCAACACCCCTCGTGTCCTAGTTGACTCCACAATGATCCAATCTTCGGAGCTTGTAGATCTCCTCGTCGGCTTTCCAACGCACTTTGAATCACTCGAATCCGAGTTCGGACCAAAAAGTTACGGCGGAAACGAACAGATCTGGAATTCTCGTGCCTCGGCGAAGCCCTGCTGAACTGAAGACTTAAAGTGCACAGATTTCAGAGAGGAGGAGGAGTTAGATCTGCAGTCCGGTTCGTTCCTTAGGATTATCCCGTTGCGGTAATATTAAGAAGAGTGATTATCTCACTTCGCCGAGATAAGAACTACGGTTTCTCGATCCCTTCGCGGATAGACGAAACTCTGTCCAAATATTGATCGTTCGGTGGTCCACGGACTAACGCGTCCCCATCACAGGCCAAGATTCCACGTAAGCAGCGGGCGATAAACACTCGTTGCATTTGTTTGAAGAGAATTGTATTTTTTTTATTTTCATTGTGTAAAAGTCTTATAAAAAGACTGATTTTTGTATTCGTTGTAAACGTCTAAAGTTTGTAATGAACACCGCAATGAATCAAACAATTTTCACCACAAACAAACTGACGACCATAGTGGGAGCCAACAGCCTCGCTGCCGAGGCTGTCGTGACGCAGCCGACGATCAAGATCCCGGTGTTCGAAGAGGTCGAATACGAATTCGACCAGCAGAAATTTGAAGAGTACATCTCCTCCTCCTCCTCCAGATCTGATCCTCCTCATAAGCGCAGGAAGATCTCCTCCTCCTAGAAGATCCGTCGGTCTTCAGATCTGAAGACCAAAGAAGTCGATCTCCACGTCATCGCTGCCACAGTTGCACCTTGTAACGATCCGCCGGCATCCAATGAGACCAGATCTGCAGATCTGAACTCCTTCGCAATCAAGGAGTCGACTGCTGAAGGTGCGCCAACTCTATCAAAGAGAGCACGTCAAAGAAAACGCCAACGCCTCGCGTGCCAATTCGCCAAGGCTTTGGATCAGGTGGATAGACTCCATTGCCAAGCAGATCGGGAGTTCAGAAAACGCCAAGTGGCTAATCTATCGCCATGACTAGCTTTGGGAACCTCCTCCCAACCACCTACTAACGAATGGGTTCGTGTCAAATGAACCCGTTCAACTCTTGAGGAGCGTATCCACAAGCATCGTGCACTACTAGCGCAGATGAGGATCCTTGTACGGAAGACACAGGAGTTGCAGAAGGAAAAGGTGGCCAAAAAGCCACCAAAATCTAAGCAAGTTTGGATGCCAAATGCTAAATCAGAGCCTAAGGCAAAAGCATCCGAGGCTGTTTTCCGGCCTTCGTCAACTCCAAATCCCGCTTCTGTTGCTCCCGCACCTCCGGTGAAACCCTATGACAGCGTGGATCTCTCCAAACCTAGAATCCCTCTGAAGGATCGCCTCGGTTCTCTACCCGAAGATCGAGGCAAAGCGTCTGTTAAGGAACGCCTGGGACCATTGAAGGAACCCCGAGTAAACACCCAGACTGGGGGTAGTACGCGACCTCCTAACAAGTTGATTTCTACAATAGTCCGATTGGGGGTGCGTGCAGTAAACCAGGAGCCCGTTAAGGTTTTACCCTCACAAAGGTGTGATTCCAAACATGTGACTCCTGCAGACACCAACAAGGTAATGTTTACTCGGAGGAAAACACGTCAGACAGACAAACGCGTTATACCTGAGAATTCATGTAAGCAGCCGATAGGTTACTTTGACTGCAACGTCGATGAGTTGTACTATCGGGCTGGGGGTACGAATAAATCTCGAAAAAGAAGTACATTGGAAGTGGACTCTCACTGTCCGTGTAACAAAATAATCAGGGTAGTATTATCAGCGTGTAGCTGCCCCAAGACCGCTCCACGGAGGGTCTCGATATTCGAGAGTATCTCCGCAGAAGCATTAAAATCCAAATCAAGGCGTTTTAGCGAGAGGCGATCAGCCAATCGAGATGACGAACTCCCAGCATTCACTATCAATATGGTCGATAAGGAGAAGTCTCCGATTACTTCTAACCCCAATTTCTCCCCAGGAAAGAGAGTCAATTCGGGGATAGCCCAACTAATGTCTCAGCTTCAATTAGAAGCCGTCGGGCCTGAACAATCCGTAGTCATCGCCAATGTAGGTTGGAAAATTGCAACGAAAAGAAGAAAAGAAAATTGAATTGAATTCCTTTAATTCCGATTACAACTTGATTACAAAAGAGAAGAAAACGAATTTGGTTTTCTCCTTTGTTTAAAACTGGGTTCTTCAAGGTAGCGATGGAGTGCCTCCTTCGATTGTTCGCGTCGAATTTGCTCTCCGTTGACGATCTGACCGTCTCTTATCTCGTGGGAACGATGAACTTCTGTGGGAAGTTTTATATGTAACTCTTTAACGAGTTTAAGAACTCTAAACGAGTTAAAACTCTGTAGATAGAGTTGTTAGAACCCAAAATTCAGTTAATGACCAAGCAAATCTTCTGTTGTTGAAGAATCCTCTCAGATTTGATCTTCTGAGCTTTGATTTAAAAATCCTATCTCCAAGGATTTTGCTGTTACTGCTGTTGAATCACCAAACCCGAGTGGTTGAGATCCTCCAGGATTCGCCCTTGCTGCTCTTCTGTTTAGATTCTGGAAAACCAATCTCTAAAAAATCCAACCCTTGATTCGTTGGGTTCGTTGAGTTTTTAAAGAGGGATAAGAGGTTGTAACTGCCCTCTAAATCCGCTCCTACGTGAGCGTGATTTCCTCAGATCGTGGGAAAACAGTTCTGAAACCGTTCAACTCATATTTGAATGAGTCAAACGCCCACCTTGGCGTTCAGAACCCAACTTCGTGTCTTAGAATTGAGACGCGAGGTTGGGTGTTGGCTGAACGTCCATGAACACGAGGGTCGCTCGCGTTTTGGCTTGCTGCTTGCTTGGAAACGCGGGGGTCGGTGTGGGTTGAACCCCTACGAACGCGAGGGTCGCTCACGTTTGATTTGTGACTTGGAAACGCGGGGGTTGCCTGCACTTCCAGAATTGTAACACGGGGATAACTTCCGCGTTTTAGAAGGAGCTAGTTGACTTGTAACTTCTTCTGTAATGTGTTGCAAGGACCGTCGTTCGGTAATCCTCGCTTTGGTTGTTGTGGAGTGTGAAAGTCGTCAAATTGTAACTCTCACTGTTGATTGTGAAGGCTGCTGAATAGAGTTTTCATCAGCTGTCGGAAGCGTCGTTGAATTGTAACTCTTCTCGATCTATGTGAAAAGTCCTCCACTTGCAGCTTTCGATTGTTGGCGTGAAAACTATTTGATTGTAGCTTTCGTTGTTGGAACTTGACGGGAATCAACATCCATAGTGTCTTCTGGACGAATATTTGCCCACAGCTCTCTACCAAGCAACTCACCAACTAAGTCCAACCTTTTATTTCTAAATCATTACACTGCTCATCAGCATCTCTAACAGTTGCTAATATAATATTGGTCATGTTGTTGTCGCAACCATCAAGATCAATCATCTCAAACATGAGGTCATGTTTGTAGCGATTATAATGCTGCGGATGTAATGATTTAGAAATTTCTTCTGCTTTGATCGTAAGGATAAATTCTGCTTCTCGATTTGAAGGAACCATTGCCTTGTAATCTCATAGAGATTAGCTATCTATTGTGATTTTTAGACAGCCTACAGAACCCCCTCCAAAGTTTTTGAAAGTTCGTGGTTGACTGGGACGAATTTTCGGAATACTTTGGATCCCAAAATTTTTTAGATTGATTGTCCACTCTATCTGATTGGAAGACGTCGCGGAATTGGTTGTCAGAATGTTGAAATGTTGCTTCCTCGAACCAAACAATACAGCTTCTGAGCCTTGATGACAATGAAGGATGCAGCACGCTTCAAATCGAATCTGATGGTTTTAACGTTGCTGATTGCAATCTGCTCACACTCATCTGATAGACTCCCCAGTGGAGTCGCCTGTTGTTTCTTGATTTTGGTAATTTTGATGGCTGACCACAATTTTCCTCTATTTATTTGAAGTCTTGTTGATTGTAACGCGTAGGTGAGCTCTGCTTCTGAGAGTTTGAACGCGTAGGTGAGCCTCGCGTTTGGAATCCCAACCAACTCGAACGCGAGGGTCGAGTTTGGGCGGGATTCTAGCCTCGAATCCCGTCCGTTAAGATTTGACAGCTCACAGCTGTCTATAAATAGACCGCTGGAGGTCAAATCAAGAGTCATTCGACTCTTCTTAAAACTTTAACGAAAAATTTTGTTTTCTTCTCCGGTGAAAACTGCTCTTCTCCTCCTACAAAACCCTATGGCACCCAAGCAATTGGTCTCTCGTCCTCCCAAGTCCGACGTCGCTGCGGCTCAAGGATCGGCACCATCAGCGCCGGCCGGTGGCGCTACCGCTCAGGCGAACGTGCCGCCGTAGTTTCCCTTGATCGGCGGTAAGTATGACCTCCGTGGCCATTAAACTTGCTTCGGCAAGTTTTGATCTTTGGATTCAACAAGGAAACTCATTTCGATAACGCGGGGCTGGGCTCTGTCGTTTTAAATTCTTAACGCGAGGTTCGACCTACGCGTCTTGAATTTTGATGACGCGAGGCTCGACCTTCGCGTCTGAACTTTGTTGTTGCGAGGCTCGACCTTCGCGTCTTAAATCTGTTGACGCGAGGCTCGATCTTCGCGTATGAACTTTGTTGAAATTAAGTTTTGACCTCTGCATCTGAGATCTAACTTCTTCCTTTGTTTTTTGCAGTACGTCACACCATTGAACCTCTCCCCTTTCGCCATCATTTCGGGCATGAAGGTGGTGTGGACCCGAATATGACATTCAACCTGCATAAAGAACTCCCAGTTTTCCGAACTAAGGATAAGAGTCGCGTGGAACTAATCACCCAAGCTTCTCCTGAGACCCTTAGGATATTAGTTACGGACGCTCGACTGGAAAACCCGAGCCGTAAGCCAATAATCAAACCTGGATTCCTCTTCGGGGATTTTGTTGACTTCGAAGCAAGTACCGCTTATGACGAGGATTACAAGTGGCTACGGAGAGTTGGGGACCGTAATCTTTTCTTGCCCAATATGGAGAGAATGTTCCCCATATCTTATTTCCAGTGTGCTTCCGTCCCAAGGCGTATGGATTGGCCCCTGGTTAAGGATCAGGATGGGGTCGCTCTCGGAACTCTGACCTTCCACGGGGTCCGTACAGTTGGTTATAACCAGCAGGTGACAGCATTACGGCCAGGGTTATTTGCTAAGGAGTATCCCCTCGGCGAAGTGGCCAGTCCAGCGAATACCTTTATCAAGAGGTTTGTGGCGAAGAAAGGAGAGTTTCCCGCGCAAGGATTTAGAACTCCTGGCTGGGTTCATTCTCCAGTGACAGGGTGGTGGACCCGGATGACCAAGTTCGTTTTGGACGAATTAGATGCGCCCCTCTCCCAAGCTGGTTTGAAAGTTCCTGTGCGGGCCACTAAGTTTGGAATTGTCCAAAGCTATTTTCATTTCTTCTCCATATTGGAGAAGTATAACCCTGAGACTTGTACTTTCTTCACCCCTGTGGGGGAATTAGGCTTCGCTCTTCACGAGATGCATGAAGTCTCGGGTCTTCTTCTTGGGGATTTGCCGTACGAAGAGTTTGTTCTGGGATCAGCGGAACTTAAGATTTTGAAGAAGACAAGCCCTGAGATTTACTCCACCTTATGGGAAGTCATGTGTCACTTCCACATCTGTATGCAGCTAACAGGGGCTCGAGGAAGCGGCATTAAACAAGTGTCTTGGGCGGAATATTTATTCCAGAACTTGACCACTAAAGGAGCCTCGGTGACCCGATTGTCTGCAAGTACTTTGGAGGAGGTTCAGGCTCGCATTGACAATGCTACCTCCCACTACACTAATGAAGCTAAGGAAGATGTTTTTCCGGCTCATACGGAGTTTGAAAGCTTTCATTACCAGGCTCTGACTCTAATTTCTGACACAGCGCTGTTGGCTGGATATTTGATGCTGTGGCTCAAGCGGTGCGTCGTTCCTATCAGGCCGATCGACGCTCTCTCTATTGAGGTGATCTACCCGGCTGTCCTTTTGGCTCATGGGCAACCTGTGAGCCTCCTTCATGCCATGGTGAGTTGTTTGCAGCATGGGTTGCGGGAGTTGGCCTCGGACTTCGTTGGTGTTTCAGAGGTGGAGTCCGAGGGTCACAAGACTTTCAAAACTCCAAATCCTAGGGTGCCATTGCCATACACCTATCTGATGGCTTGGTACGTGCTCCACTATCCTCCGTTAATGAGTGCAGCCTCTCCCCCAGGAGATTCATTCATCCCGTTCGTGCAACGATTAGAGTCTGCGAAATGGGAAGGGGGGTATATGGTTAGAATCCGTCAAATTTTGGCGTGAGACACTCACTTCCATATCTTCCGCTGTTTTCCTGATTTTGAAGGCGGCGTTTATGGAGCGGAATATCAGGACGTAGCAGGTCCTAATGGATTCACTCAGCTGAGCGGGGGTGTTTTTCATTGGCTGCTTTCTATCAGGCCTGGTTATTTGATCTTCCGACAAGGCCCTCACTGTTTCATCGAGCCTTACCAGCCTTATAGGTTTGCTCGCCAATTCGGGTACGATCAAGTGTACATCGGGAACCCTCGTCCATAACTCTCAATTGTGGGCAATTTATATGAAGGAGCCAGGGCTTGGTATTATTCTGTGGCGGGTTGTACCAAAGCGATCTTCAGGCTTCCCCACAAAACGCCCAACTCCTATACTTCAATGAGCTTCTGCAATTGGTATTTCGCCGCTTCTCAGACTCCCAATTACAACCTGAATACCTCTTGCCTAAAAGACATTAGGCATATGTATGCTTTAAGAAAGGGGTCCAAGACATCCCGCTTGAGAGGGATTGACGAGTTCCTATCCATCGAGAATCAACCGGCTGGACAGGAAGAGGAACAAAGAGCTGAGCCTGTTCCGGCGGAAGAGCAACAAGCGGTTGATCCCCCCATGTCCAGGGCAGCTGGGAAGAGAAAACTCTCAGCGGATGAGACCGATAAATATGATAAACAGATTCGTCGGAAGTTGCTGGTTGATTCGCCTCTCCCCAAAGGCCAACAAAAGTCTAAGTTGATGGCAGATGCCATCAGAGCTGCTGAAGATGAAGAACAACATGAATCTTCTGTTGCAGGCTTGCCACATAGGACTGGGCTTCGCTCTCATGGGCCAGCCCTTTCGGGCAATGCTTCTTCTTACCATCCCCCTCAAGATGAAGAGGATGAGTTAATGGCCGCAGATACAGAATCTGCACCGGTGATGGACCTTCCTAAGTCTCCGGTATCGGAGCAGAGGGATATCGAAGAGAATCCATCCCCTTCTCCTTCATTACTAATGTCACAAGCTGGTGATTTGGTGCCCAGTCCTACAACAGGACTTATGACCAAACCAGCTGCTGACACCAATCTTCCTGAACCTTCAGCTACCCGGGATGATGAGGAGCAAGTTGATTATGGAGGCTCCTCGGTTGGCGATGAAGCTGGTGAAGATAGAGATGATGAGGATGCTGAAGTCGGCAACTTGCCAGGTGATGATGTGGAAGATGAGGAGCGTAATTCTATGGATGACATAACCATTTTTGACGATGCTCCCAAGGCTCCATCTGATAAAGCATCTGGTTATACTCCTTTTTATCTCACCGGTAAGCTTAGTTTGTTTCGACTTATTCCACACGCTTTTTCTGCGTTCCGACCATTTTTTTGTGCAGGTTCACCTACTTCCGGGACTACTTCAGCTGCTCTTTTAGAGCAAGAACCTGTGCCAGCGTCGGCTCCTCCACAAGAGCAACATCTATCTGGCTCCCCTACGGTGACTGTTTCACCTGTAGCGTTGCCTGAAACTACTGCTGCGACTTCTCCTCTGGAACAGCCGGTCGTGCAGGTGTCGGCTCCCGTGCAAGAGTAGCCTCTACCTGCTCCATCTACTACAGCCACTTCGCCTACCGCCTTGTTGAAGATCTCTCTTACTCTAACAGAGGCACGGCCAAGCACATCCCAAGCAAGGGAGATGATGGCTTTGACTTCAAGCCCATCACACTTGAATGTTTCTACTGCTTCTGCAGCTTCGACGCCCGGGTCTCCTGCACTAAGTTCAATGGCTAGAGGGGCGTCTTCAGCTGTGGTTTCAAGTCTTGCTGATGCACCTGAATTTCTTCAGATTTCTCTGGTGTATCTAAATAGCCTCGTGAAGACGGTGGTTGAATACATGGTGAATGGCCGGGGAACTTTAAATTCCTTTCGACCTCTTCTGGAAGCAGGCCTGAACGGAGTTAGGAGTGTGGGCAACACTCAGTGGTTCGAGCGCTGTTCAGAAATTATTCTTCGTTTTGAAGAGCAATTACAGCGTTTCGAAACATTGGGCCGCAAAGAGCTTCAGCCGCAGATCATGTCCACTCTTGCTGGTCTTTAGGTCGCCGAAGTGGCTCGCCGAGAAGCGATAGAACAGGACTTAGCTGAGAAGGAGTGTCAAATCGTGGAGCTTCGTGAGCGTAACATTCAGAAGCGAGAAGAGTTAGAACGCTCAACTGCTTCTATGAATTCGCTTCGGAACAGACTTGTTGAAGCTGAAGCCGAAGTCCTATGATTGAAGGCTGAACTTTCCCGCGAAGAGGGTATTGTCGACATCCTTAGTACCCAGAATGCAAGTGGTACTTTGGAATATCACACACAGGCTCAAGCCCTAGAGCAGGCCAGGAATGAAGTGGCAGCCATTATCATACCAAGTGCGGATGAACTCCGGGCTAAGGCGGAAGCTATGGTGCGGGCTAAACACGAGGAAGAATTAGCTGAACTCAAGACTCAACTCATATCTTTTGATTTGATGCGTGAGTGAACTTGGTTTTTGTAATGTTCTTCTGACAAGAACAAATTTGTTTTGTATCACTTTCTTCTAACTCTTGAATAAAAAGTGATATTGATCCCTCATTGTTTCTTGCGTTTGTCATGTTTTGATTTTAAATAACAAATCACGAGAAATGCCTGAGGTGTATTCACAACTTAGCGTAAATTTCCGGGATAGCCCGGAGTTAAAAAGTTTTCTTTATTATCATTTAAGATAACTCTAGAAAATTTCAAAATATTGGGGATAAACATTGAATCATTTTCCCGGAACAGAGCTGAAGAGTAGAATTCTTCCTGTGTCATTTTGGCTTTAAACACTGAAAGAAATCTATGAGTGCCAGAGGTGTAATTTTAACTTAGCGTGGAGAGATTGCGATCGGAGCAATTTTGAGGACTTATCGCTCTATTGGAGAGGGTCGATAAGTTGGTTTTCGTCAGAGGTGTAATTTTAACGTGACGTGGAGAGATTGCGATCGGAGCAATTTTGAGGACTTATCGCTCTATTGGAGAGAGTCGATAAGTTGGTTTTCGTCAGAGGTGTAATTTTAACGTGACTTCTGTGGGGATAAAATCCTTTTGTGTCTTGCTGGGGAAGATCACTAAGAATTTTTGTCATCAGAGCGATGAATTATGACGCTTGTGATTTGAACAAGATTTTGGGGAGTTTTATTACCCCACTGAAAGGGGTTGATAAACCGGTTATTTATTGCTCCGTTGGAGAGAGCTAATAAATTGACAATAATCTGAGTGATTTTGGAGACTTATCGTTCTACTAATGAGAATTGATAAGCGGATTCTAACAGAGGAGTTATAGCTACACTGGTATTTTGTGCCAGCTAAACTCAAACTCTGTGGTGATGATGATAGTTTGGGATAAAATATTAACCCAATGAGAATTTTGAATCTGCTAAAGGGATACAGAGGTTTTGATTAACACTCTGTTAAGGGGGGCCCATGCCTTTGAAGAATTAGAAGAATGGTAACGCTAAGATGACCTTCGCGTTTGGGGTTTAGAACGCGAGGTTCAGGCCTTAGTGACGCGGGCCTGGACCTTGCCCTTTGGAGTTTGAACGCGGCAGTGAGCTTCGCGTTTTGAAAATGGTTGGGATTCTTTCCTAGAATCCCGTGCCATCTCAACAGCTTGACGGCTGTTATAAATAGACCTGAGTGGTCACGTCAAGAGTCACTTGACTCTCAAATTTTTGGCTATTTCCAAGAACGAGAATTCTCGTTTGACTTCGGCGAGATCTCCGACGAACTCTGTCTTCTTCGTTCAGAAACATTTCTTCCGATCAACTGTGTTGATGGCTCCACGGAGAGTAGGCTCGAGCTCCAAGAAAGTCGTCGGATCGACTTCCGAAACGCCGTCGGCTGAGGACGCCGGCGGTGTTCTTGTTCATGCAAGAACATTGTCGTCGCCACCGCCATCGCAGGGGCCTCCCTGTCGTGGTGAGTGTTGACTGGAATAACTTGCTTAGCAAGTTCTCTGAAAACTCTAGATGGGTTCTTGATAACGAGAAAGATGACTCGTTCTTGTTAATGAGAACGCGGAGTTGGGACTCCATGTGGGTCTTGACCCTCACGTTCAAATTTTCCAACACGAGGTTCGACCCTCGCATTTTAGGTTTCTGACACGGGGTTCGATCTCCGCGTCTAAAAATTCCTTAACATGAAACTTGAATTTCTCATTTCGAGATCTACGATTCTGTGTTTATGTCAGTAACTTGTTTTCAGCTATTAACTTCTTCTTTTGATTGTGCAGTGCTTCTTCCAAACGTGCCGCTTTCGCAAGAGCACCATTTTGGGTATATTGGCGGGCCTGATGCAAATGAAATTTTCAGTCTTCAAAACGTAATTCCGCTCTATAGTTTCGCTGACTCAGAGAGAACGGACATGATTAGATCTCCTCGATGTTTTACTCTTAGAGTTTTGATCACTGACTTAGATATGGAGACCCCTGCTGGTCATGCCCAGTTTCCCAAACCGGCGTTCATATTCGGAGATCGAATATCCATCGACGATCACCTCATACATGCAGAAGATTCGAAGCTGTTGCGGAAAGTTGATAATCGCTACTTCTTCCTTCCGAACATGAAGAGGATGTACCCCCTCTCTTACTTTTTGAATGCAAGCCGTCGTCGGAGTCTGACTTTCGACATAGTCAAAGAGAAGGAAAATGTGTCGTTTGGATCTGGTCGGCGAGCTCGCACACAAATCGGGGGACAACTCAAGGGGTTGAGACCCGGTTTATTTGAGAAGAAGGACCAGGTTCCGGAGACGCCACGTCCAGCAAATATTTTCATTCGCCAATTCCTTGCAACTCAGGGTGAATTTTCTACCCAGATGTTTAGATCCCCTGGATGGGTTTACTCTGGAGAAGGAGGTTGGTGGACCCGCATGATTGACTTCATTCTTGAGGAACTTAAGGAGTCGCTCGCTCGATCGGGTCTCACGGTTCCCGTGTTGGCTACTCGACGGGGTGTCGTGCAGAGTTACCACAACTTCTTCGCTATGTTAGAGAAATATAACCTTAACAGTTGCACATTTTTCACACCTACAGGAGAGTTGGGTTTTGCTCTTAACGAGATGCAAGCAGTGTCGGGGTTACCACTTGGAAAAACGCCCTACGAGGAGTTCATTCCCACCACCAGGGAGCTTTCCCTACTGAAAGTAGCTCACCCGAAAATTTATGCTACTTTTTGGGAGTTGATGTGCCACTTCCACATATGTGCCCAAGTCTTTGGGATACATGGAGGGGGCGTTATGCATACCACGTGGGCGGAATACCTTTTTCAGAACTTGAACCGGAAAGATGCAGCCGTATCTCGCGTTGCAACCATCTCTCCCAAGGAAGCCAAAGCTCAGATTAAGGCTTCTAATGCCACCTACAAAACAGAGCATATAGAAGATGATTTCGAGGCTGGTGTCGAGTTTGAAAGTTTCCACCACCAGGCCACAGTCGCTATTTCTGACACGGCTCTTCTTGCAGGCTTCTTCATGGTTTGGTTGAAGCGGTGCGTGGTACCGTCAAAACCAACTGAGGCTATATTAGCTGAGATTGTGTACCCAGCTACTTTATTAGCGCATGGAAGACCTGTGAGTCTCCTCACCGCTATAGTCGGCTGTATGCACAATGGCCTGAGGATATTGACCTCAGAACTTTTCAGCGCTTCAGAAATTACAGCTACCAAGAAGAAAGCCGGGAGAGCTCCTCCACCACGTGTACCAATGCCGTATACATACTTGGTGACCTGGTTCGTGCTGCACTGCCCCTCACTGATGACGGGAGTATACGAGGGCGATGACGCTTATATTTCCTTTGTACAGAGATTGGAGTCGGCCACGTGGACTTATTCTTACATAGTTAGGGCTCGACAACTCCTATCTCGGGAAGATAGTTATCAGATTTTTGTTGCGCTCCTGACTTTGACGGAGCTGATGTAGAAAATGCCCTCTTCATAGACTTGCTTTTTGAGGGCTCGCCTTCTTTGGAAGAGGGCACCTTTAGCTGGCTCCTTATGATCAGGTTGGGCTACCTGGTCTATCGTTTGCGGGAAAAATGCATCATCGAGCCTTACATGCCTTCTAGATTTGCTAGGCAATTCGGATATGACCAACTTTATGTTGGCAATCCCAACCCGGCATTGGCTCAAATTGGGAATTTGTATGAAGGAGCTCGCGCATGGTATTTCTTCTCAGCGGGAGGAACTCACGCGCACTTCACTTTACCTCACTTGCCGCCCGGTTGTTCTACCGTTGCGGATTTTCGCAACTGGTTTGAAGAAGTCTCCCAAATCCCTGACTATGATATTCATACCTCCTGCATAAGTGAGATTTGGGAGTTGTATCGCTCGAGGAGTAGGTCTTCGAGTACTCGTTTACCGGGGATAGAAGAGTATCTATCCTGTGAACAGGAAGCAACTGGAGCTGTTGAAGTTCCCAAAGAGCTGTCCACGGTAGAAGCTTCTGAAAAGGAGGTTCCGACGGGGATTGAGGAGGGAAAACTGACTGCTGATTCTCCCGGAGAATGGACTACTGAAGAGATTCCTGCAGAAGCGTCTGTCCCTAAACCTCGCTCTTTAAGATCGGGTAAGAAGGCTCTATCTGCTGCTGAGCAGGCCGAGTATGACAGGAGGGTTCGTAAACAATTGCCCACCGTAGCCAAAACTTCAAAAAAGGCTAAGTTGATGGGAGATGCGATAAAATCAGCGCGTGCTGCATCCCCTGAGAGCAGAGAGGACATGACACTTCCAGCCGCTCCTCCTAGTCTAGGGACGACAAGCGGTGGGCAGGAAGCGACTTTCTCAAGCTCAGCGTCAGATATGATTAAAAAATTATTGTCTGAAGCCACGCACAACCCTACTCTCACCGATTATGCAAATTGTTTTGTTTATCCAACTGCTCCACCTCCAAGCTCAGAAACTTTGAGGGAACTTATCAAACAATTAGAGCGTTGGATGCAAATGACTATCGACGTCGTTAGTCTCGGAGATGTGAGCTACAAAGTTTTTGAACCCTATCTGTTGGAATGCCTGACTAAGATTAAGCATCAGGGCGATAAAATATGGACCGAGAACTGTCGCGAGAGCATCATTATCTTGGAGTACGAGCTGGAGTTTCTTTCCATGCTGCAACGCGACGACATAGGACCAGAAGTGGATCGGGCTCTTTCTGAGGCCAAGGCTCTGAAGGCACAACAGCAAGAAGCTCTTCAGAAGAGTTTATCCGAAACGGAACCTCGTCTTGCTCACCTGCGTGGGGAACATATCCAGGTACAGGAGGACATGGGCAATCTCGTTGTGGGTCTCCGAGATACTGTAGCAGAACTTGCTCGTGCTGGTGTTGAAATACCTCAGATAAATGCTCAGCTAGCTGATGGTATGGACATTTTAAAGGGCTAGCTGGTTACTGCGATGGACTCTTCAAATGCTATTATGACGAAATTGTTGCTGCCGACAAGCTTCGGCGAGAGCTTGCAGAAGCAACTCCTAATGAAGAGGAGCTCAAGAGCAAGATAACTAAAGAAGTCAGAAGGACTTGCGAGGAGAATATATCAGCGCTAAAATTTAAACTCAAGTCTTTTAGACTGATGAGTCCCAATGCTTAGGATTTGCGCTACTTTTGGGGAGGAATAAATTTGTATCATTTCCCTTTCGATTGTTTTCACCTTTGTATTCAAATTGAGAAATATGAAATGGAAATGATATCATTTTGATTTTTATCATCTCTTTTGTTGAAATATGATTCAAGACAATAAAAAATAATGCAAATGCTGTAAATGTAGTATTGACTTAGCATGAAAACGAAATTCTCTTTATTACTACTTGGAATAATTCTAGAAATTTCAATCGTCAGAGGTGTAATGTTAACATGACGACATACAAAGCAAAATTACACTATGAATAGGCAACCCCCAGCCTAATTTAGCTGGGGTTTAGGGGGCTACATGATTTACGGGAAATATCTCTTTAGGAATTTCCCATTGATTGGCATCATGAGCCTGTCTCCTTTTTGATTGATGAGGCGATATGCTCCATTTGAGTAAACTGATTCTATTACGAATGGCCCCTCCCATTTAGGATTGAACTTCCCTTTGGTTTTGTGTGTCATCACCATGGGTCGTCTGTTGGCCAAGACCGAATCGCCTTTCTTAAAAATCCGTTCTCTAACCTTTTTGTTGTAGGCTTTAGAAATACGGGCTTGATATAATTCGATCTGCTGCTGGGCTTGAAGTCGTTTGTCATCTAGGGCTTCAAGTTCTTGCAGACGCCGTTGATGTTTTTTTTCCTCTGTTAGTCCCATCGTGATCGCGACTCTCAAGGAAGGGATTTGAATCTCTAACGGCAATACAGCTTCATAGCCGTATACTAGAGAGAATGGTATAGCTCTCGTAGAGGTTCTCACCGTTGTGCGGTAAGCCCATAGACATTCACCGAGCCTTTCATCCCAATCACGTCGGCTCTTGGAAACAAATTTCTTGAGAAGTTTTACTATGGTTTTGTTGAAGGCTTCTGCAAGACCATTTGCCGGTGGATAATATGCCGTAGATGCGACACTCTGGACTCTGAATTTATCGCAAAACCTCTGGAACCCAAAACTGACGAATTGTGTTCCGTTGTCGTGAACTATTCGCCTCGGGACTCCAAAGCGGTAGATGACATGATGTTTAATGAACTTGATTACGTTTGAAGTCTTGACTTCTTTTAATAGGATTGCCTCCGCCCACTTGGAGAAATAGTCGGTTACGGCCAGAATGAACAGGTGCCCTTTGGAGGTCGGAGGAGAAATTGGTCCCACGATATCCATGCCCCACTCTTCGAATGGCCAGGATGCAGATGTGGGATGTAAGTTCCCAGGTGATTGGTGGATGAAATCCCCATGAATTTGACACGCGTGACAATGTTTAGCGTAGTCGACCGCGTCTGAGAACATTTTTGGCCAATAATAGCCAATTCGACGAAGGCGATCTCCTAATTTAGCTCCGGGTTGGTGAGCCCCGCACATTCCATCGTGAGCTTCTTTAAGGGCCTCTTTTGCTTCCTTCCGAGAGAGGCATCGAAGCAAAATGCCGTCATAGGATTTACGATATAGAGTCTGAGAGACTGCATCGTAATAGAATCGGAGGGCCTTTCGTTTGATGGCGGCCGCTTCCTTAGGATCATCGGGCAAAATTCCGTATAGGACATAGTCAATATATGGAAATCACCAATCTCTAGACTCGAATTCTATAGAGGTTGTACAGACTTCTTCCGTCATTATCTTGTCTGAATTTCCTTCTGTAGGAATCTTAGAGCAGTATAATCCACGTCCTGTGACGGGGATCGTCGTTTCGATACCTGGCGGTAATGCCAGCGAAGTTGCCAATGAAGCCAAAGCATCAACGTAAGCGTTCTGGGCCTGTGGGATGTATTCAATAAAGAATCCCTCGAACTTCTTAGCTTGCTTCAGCACTGCGAAGTAGTACGGGATTAGGTCCTCATGACGTACTTCATATTCCCCTCGGACTTAGTTTACAATGAGCTGAGAGTCACCATAAGCCTCAAGATGCTGAATATTAAGTTCTTCAGCAAGTTGCATCCCTAGTAGCAGAGCATTATACTCAGCTACATTGTTGGTGCAAGGTTCGATTAGGGAAAATCCTCTTGGGATTACGTGACCATTAGGAGAGACGAACACCACTCCTACTCCCGCAGTAATTGCTCCGTGAAGGTTTGCTCTAGATGCACCGTCGAAGAATAATTTCCACACTTATGTAGATTCTTGAGCAACACAAGCTTTAGCGACTTCGTCGGGCAATTCCTCATACAATTTAGATGTCCCTGGCACCGGATGATTGGCTAAAAAACCTGCCAATGCTTGACCCTTTACTGCTTTTTGGGACATGAATTGCATGTCATATTGCGACAAGAGAATGGCCCATTTTGCAAGCCGGCAGTTTAGGGACGATGGTTTCGTCATCAAGACTCTCAAGGGATTCACCTTAGAGATGACGTGAATTGTTTGTCCAACTAGGTAATGTCGTATCTTTTGAACTGCGAATACCAAAGCGAGACATTCTTTTTTGACCGGGTTATACCGGTGTTCGGCTCCCATCATGGTCCTGCTTAAGTAGTAGATGGCTTGCTCTTGACCCTGATCATTGTTCTGGGCCAACAAAGCCCCTAGAGAATGATCCATGGCCCTCACATATAATAGGAACGGTTTTCCCGATATTGGGGCCACGAGAACGGGTGGTTGAGTGAGGTATCTCTCGATCTCCTCAAATGCTCTCTGACATTCTTCATCCCAGATGAAGGATACGCCTTTCTTCATAAGCTTCGAGAAAGGTTGGCAGCGCCCCGAGAGATTAGATATGAATCTTCGGATGTATGCTAATCTGCCTTGCAGACCTCTGAGCTCTTTGAGATTCTTCGGCGGCGACACGTCTTGGATAGCGTGTACCTTCTCTGGATCCAGAGAAATTCCCTTGGACGTGACAATAAATCCTAGGAATTTTCCACTTGATACTCCGAGAAATGATTTTGTCGGGTTCATCTTCAGCTGATGTGTTCGCATGATTTCGAACATAGTCTTCAAGTCTGCAAGATGATCATCCTTACATTGACTTTTCACTGCTATGTCGTCAACGTAGCACTCTATCTTCTTACGCAGATGTTCGTGGAAGATGGCATTCATTGCTCGTTGATAAGTTGCACCTGCATTCTTCAGGCCGAAGGGCATCACTGTGTAGCAATACACCCCCAGTGGTGTTCTGAATGCGGTATGCTTTTCGTCTTCGGGATACATCTTGATTTGATTGTATCCGGAGAACCCGTCCATGAAAGACATTTTTTCATATCCGCAGGTGTTGTCAATCATGACATCGGTGATGGGAAGTGGAAACTCGTCTTTTGGACAAGCTGCGTTAAGGTCGCGAAAGTCAATGCATATACGGACCTTACCGTTTTTCTTGGGCACTGGAACAATGTTGGCTACCCAGTCCGGGTGTTGTTCCTCTCTGATAAAGCCTGAGTCTATAAGCTTTTTTACTTCGGACTCAATTGCTTCCATGATCTCTGGACGAAACCGGCGTTGTTATTGTTTAACGGGTTTGGCATCCGGATCGATGTTGAGACGATGCATGGCTACTTTTGGGTCAAGACCAGGCATGTCTTCGTAATTCCAAGCAAAGACATCTATATATTCTCGAACAAGAGATATGAGGTCTTCTTTCTCGGATGATGATAGACTTTCGCTTATGAAATTGGTTTAGGGTCATGTTCATCCCCCATGTTGACCTGGATTACGTTATCTTCAGTGGGTGGTTCGCGTTGTTCGAAACGCATATCCCATAAGATGTTAAGATGTTTGATCCATGGGTCATTGGTTGATTCAATCAACTCTTCATCACCCCCTGCATCTTCATCTGGACTATTGGTCGAAACCATATTCACAGTCAGATTTTTAAAGAAAGGTCCGACACTGACATCGGACTCGTACGAGGATGTTCCGGGTGAGCGGTTCTGTCGCAGATGATTACTGATCTCATTCTCTGAGACAGCGGGAGGCGTGACAAATCCTAAGCCCCTCCTGGTTTTTTGATAATAATCTGGGGGTTTCCCTTCAGGGGTTAGGGACATTCGAATTGGTGTTCGCCTTTCCTTCCCGAAGTTTAGACCCTGTTTTTCGTCAAAGTCATACCCCAGTTGTTTCATTAGCCGGAGGGAGTTGGGTTCGTGATAATGGAATTGAGGAACTCCATCATCTTCCTCCGAACTTCCTCGTCTGAGCTGTTCAGGTTTGACTTTACCAAAACAGATCGGCTTCTGCCCTTTCCTTTTGGATGGGACTTTGAAGAAAGCCCTTTGTGCATCTTCCGTTTCTTCATCTGAAACGAAGGATGACTCGATTGGCAACGTGAGTGATGCCTCTGCGCACAGTACGTGCCATGGGTTGGTACCTGCATTAGGATCATTCTCTATTTGTTCATTTTTAGAGGACACATTAGACAAGTACGCTAAAATAAAATCTTCATTAATGCACCATTCACTCCCACTCGGTACATTATTATCACTCTCACTCGGACCCATTACATCAAAATTTAACTCCCATGGATAATCTTCTTCAGGATCTGGTTCGATATCAGCTTCGTTGCCACTGTCCATATCTTCTTTCTCTTGGGACTCCAGATAGAAGACGGAATCAGTGTGGAAGTTTTCCACTCCTCTGAAGGGGTATTTCTCCGCGATTAGGGTTCGAACCTCCCCTTCATCATTTGCATACTTCATGACATGATGTAGAGTGGATGGGACAATGCGATTTGCATGTATCCATGGTCGTCCTAACAAGAGATTGTAGGACGTGTCCGCATCTATTATGTAACAGGTCACTTCAGACTTAAGGTCTCCAATCTGACATCTAAGCTTGATCTTTCCCAGGGGCCGAGTGCTGTTTGCGTTGAACCCGAAGATGGTTGTCTGGGTAGTGTTCAGCCGATGTATAGGGATTTCTAAGACCTGCATGACCCTGTAAGGCATGATGCTGAGCGCTGAGCCCGGGTCAACCTGAACACGGCTAATTTCCGACGACCCAATGTATCCTGTGTAGTACAGAGGTTTGTCATGTTTGTATTTAACCTGCATATCTTCTTGAGTAAAAGATATGCAAGGTAAGCTTCTTGCAGCTTGCAGACATTGTCGACAAGTTTGTTCTTCAGAAGCTTCGGGAATTAGAGCGACTTGCGTAATGAAGCTCTCTGTGTTCTTTAAGGCTTCAATTAGAGCTTCCTTAGTAGTCTTGGACAGTCTCAGGAGCTCATATAGTATAATTCTGGTCGGTATGTTGGCCAGTTGTGCCATGACATTGAACTGGAAGGGAGCACTTGACTCTCCAAGTTCCTGGTGAAGATTTTTGTTGAACCGGACCTCTTTTTGCTTTCCCTTATCAGCCGGCTTTTTTGGTACAGAACCCCCAGCGTCTTGGGGCTGTTCTTCAGCTTCTTGAGGATTCTGGCCATAATCTCTCAAGTAAGCTTTTCCCGACCGAGTGCCAGGGTTATCTCCTGGGTATGCTGCCAGGACAATCCTCTCTTCTTCTGAATCAGTGAGAGGTTTGAAGTGATCATCATTTTCAGTAACGGAGGGGCTAATCATGTTGGAAGACTTAGCCTTGCCTCCTTTCTTCTTGGACGAGGTGCTCGTCCACTGTTGGTCTTCCAGCAGATCAGGATGAACCCACATGATCTCTCCTTTTGGAGTGGTGAGGGGTATCAATCCCTTGTCTTTCTGACTATGCAAGTCAGCATTCTTCAAGTGCATCTCTCCCTTATGAATGGGAACGACGCCATTTGCAGTGGTCACCGGTGGGAAATCGCCGAATTGGACCGCTATCAAGTTGGTAGAAATGGTCTTCTGCTCGGGCTTCAGAGTGAGCACATTTGCATTTACCAGATTTTGTAGAATGTCTTTGAAGACGTAACATTTTCTGGTAGGGTGACCCAGGAACCTGTGATATCGGCAATAGTTGGGATCATCAACTTTTTCTGCCTCATCCGGTTTCCTGATTTCGGGAAGCTGTAGTTTGTTATTCTTCCGAAGTAGTTGGAACAAGGTGTCCACATGCTCTTCTTTGAACGAATACTGCTTTGGCGCTCTATGTTGATTTGGCGCCTTGCCTTGCTTAGTAGGTGGTGGCACTCGCGTGTAATCAACTGCTAAAGTTTCTTTTCCCTTAGACCGCTGGACGTTGTATTGATTGCGTTGTTGCTGTGGCTTGGGTTGTGGCTCCTCTTCAGCTTTAACTCGCGCCACTATCTCTTCAGCTTGTTCTCCTTGCGACACCAACTGTCTCCAGGAGCGACACTCCGCTACCCCCATCTGGGCAAGGAGCTGAGTCTGCAGATTGTGCCTGCAAGTTTTAACTAGGGTTGATTGGGTCATACCTGAGGGGCATCGCAATGCCATGCTGCGAAATCTCTCCACGTAAGCCTTAATAGACTCTCCCTTCTTCTGTTTGGTGGCGAGAAGAGTTGGGACCGAGACTTCTGTATCATCTTCGAAGAACCTGGCCAGGAATAGCCTTTCTAAGTCTATCCATTTCTGGATAGACCCAGCAGGCAATTTCATGAACCATTCAAAGGCAACCCCTTTAAGAGTGCCGATGAACAAGCGGGTTAAGATAGCGTCATTTGCTACCACATCTCCAGTCTGGGATTTGAAGTAGTAAATGTGTTGATTCGGCCATCCTGTGCCATCAAACGGTTGCAAGGTAAGGGCCTTAAACTTTGGTGGGTAAGGAGCTGTATCCCATTCCGCAGGGTAAGACCGTATCACCCCTTCTTCGCGAAGCTCGCTTCTGTTGGCCATTGCGTTGAGGCGGGCTTCTAGCTCATCCACTTTGGTAGACTGAGGGTGTAATTCTCTTTCTGTCTCCTTCTCGTTTTCAGAGGAGGATTCCAGGTTGTGAGTTTCGCGATCTGAATGTTCAGTCGCTTTTTGTTTTCCCTTCGATGTGGTTCTTCGGGAAGATTCAGGTCTTTGGCCTTTTTCAGCCAGGAGCTGGGCCAACATATCCTTTACTTGGAGAAGTGTCTCCTGTTGCGCTTGGAGCATGACGTGGTGTTCGTCAACTCTCTTAGCTAAGTCTTCATAATTCCCTGTTGTGTAAACAGAGACTTCAAGAGCTACAACAGAGCTGGAAGATTGGGATTCGGCTATTGCCGAATGTTCCTCGTTAGAAGTGATCCCCTTGGCTAACCTCTGGTAGTTAACCGCGCGAATAGCTCCTGTACGAGTTCGGGTGTGTTGGTACACCCCTTCAAACTCTTCGCACCTTTCCCGAACAGTCGGGGAATGACTCCTTTGTGATTCTTCAGAACTGGGATCAAGAACCTTCCCTCTACCTATCACATTTATAGTGACTTCGGGGTATTCAGTCTCGGCCGTCTTCTTTCTGTATCGTCGTTGTCGTTTGGCAGGTCTGACAACGTTCATCAACCTGTCGAATACAGACTACCGAGGTGCAGATGTGTAGCAATGGCACTCCGAAAGGACCGCCGAGATAAGCCTCTCACATTGGCATGAGTGAGCTGCTTGTACTGTTGGTTTTCCTCTTGACAACAATTCCCGCAGATCAGGAACTTGGGAGGTAACTTTCCCCGGGTGTGGAGGCGGAGATGGAACCCCCTGTCCTTGGGTGGATGAAATTGGTTCTTGCCGAACGTGGATTTTGAAACCACGCTGGTTTTTCTGAACTTGGCGGACCTCTTGATGATCGCGTTCTTGAAGAGCAACGCGAGGGTCGCGTTCCTGAAGGGTAACGTGAGGGTCGCGTTTGGATTTATGAACGTTAGGCCGAGGCCTACGTTTAAATGATGAAACAGACCCGCGAGGGTCATGTTTTGGTTGAACGCGCCCCTGAGGGTCGCGTTTGGATGGTGAAACAGACTCTTGCGAGTCATGTTCTTTTTGAACGCGTACCTGAGGGCCGCGTTTCTCTTTGGCAGATTCCTTCTGAGGACTGCGTTTTGAAGAAACAACGCGCTACTCAGGGTCGCGTTTCAGCTGTATCAGCCGAGGTTCGTAGTTGGGCTCATTACTACGAAGCGAACGTTCTGCCTTAGGAATGCTAGGCTCGGGTAAAATCTCAGAAACGCGACCTTCGCGTTGAGCCAACATTCGGCTTTCACGTAAGTGTGCTCATTGTATGGATCTTCTCCGTCGGCGAGCGGCGTTTTTCTTGGCTTGTTTCAAAGCCTTAGCAGCAGCGTCATTGACGTTTATGGAGTTCATCTCCTCTATAGGCCGTTTATGGCCTGAGGCACGTCGTACTGACGCGGATGTGGGATCTTCAACCAGCAGAACCAGTTTGAGTTCCTGGCCGAAGGAGAGGGCTTTCTTCGGAGCTTCCACAACAGAGTCGATCTCTTTGGAGATCTTGCGGACATCGCACTTAGCCTTGGGGCTCAGCGATCCAGAGGATAGGGCTTCCTCATACTTTGCTTGATCAAACTCTACAACGAGAGTTTCTACAGTCGTTCCCATGAGGTGGACGTCTGACTGCGCCACCACTTCTTCATCGGAAAAGCTTTTCCCCAGCAGAGTCGCCATCTTTTGTAGGTTGGAAAATTGCAACGAAAAGAAGAAAAGAAAATTGAATTGAATTCCTTTAATTCCGATTACAACTTGATTACAAAAGAGAAGAAAACGAATTTGGTTTTCTCCTTTGTTTAAAACTGGGTTCTTCAAGGTAGCGATGGAGTGCCTCCTTCGATTGTTCACGTCGAATTTGCTCTCCGTTGATGATCTGACCGTCTCTTATCTCATGGGAACGATGAACTTCTGTGGGAAGTTTTATATGTAACTCTTTAACGAGTTTAAGAACTCTAAACGAGTTAAAACTCTGTAGATAGAGTTGTTAGAACCCAAAATTCAGTTAATGACCAAACAAATCTTCTGTTGTTGAAGAATCCTCTCAGATTTGATCTTCTGAGCTTTGATTTAAAAATCCTATCTCCAAGGATTTTGCTGTTACTGCTGTTGAATCATCAAACCCGAGTGGTTGAGATCCTCCAGGATTCGCCCTTGCTGCTCTTCTGTTTAGATTCTGGAAAACCAATCTCCAAAAAATCCAACCCTTGATTTGTTGGGTTCATTGAGTTTTTATAGAGGGATAAGAGGTTGTAACTGCCCTCTAAATCCGCTCCTACGTGAGCGTGATTTCCTCAGATCGTGGAAAAACAGTTCTGAAACCGTTCAACTCATATTTGAATGAGTCAAACGCCCACCTTGGCGTTCAGAACCCAACTTCGTGTCTTAGAATTGAGACGCGAGGTTGGGTGTTGGCTGAACGTCCATGAACGTGAGGGTCGCTCGCGTTTTGGCTTGTTGCTTGCTTGGAAACACGGGGGTCAGTGTGGGTTGAACCCCTACGAACGCGAGGGTCGCTCACGTTTGATTTGTGACTTGGAAACGCGGGGGTTGCCTGCACTTCCAGAATTGTAACGCGGGGATAACTTCCGCGTTTTAGAAGGAGCTAGTTGACTTGTAACTTCTTCTGTAAGGTGTTGCAAGGACCGTCGTTCAGTAATCCTCGCTTTGGTTGTTGTGGAGTGTGAAAGTCGTCAAATTGTAACTCTCACTGTTGATTGTGAAGGCTGCTGAATAGAGTTTTCATCAGCTGTCGGAAGCGTCGTTGAATTGTAACTCTTCTCGATCTATGTGAAAAGTCCTCCACTTGCAGCTTTCGATTGTTGGCGTGAAAACTATTTGATTGTAGCTTTCGTTGTTGGAACTTGACGGGAATCAACATCCATAGTGTCTTCTGGATGAATTTTTACCCACAGCTCTCTACCAAGCAACTCACCAACTAAATCCAACCTTTTATTTCTAAATCATTATACTGCTCATCAGCATCTCTAATAGTTGCTAATATAATATTGGTCATGTTGTTGTCGCAATCATCAAGATCAATCATCTCAAACATGAGGTCATGTTTGTAGCGATTATAATGCTGCGGATGTAATGATTTAGAAATTTCTTCTGCTTTGATCGTAAGGATGAATTCTGCTTCTCGATTTGAAGGAACCATTGCCTTGTAATCTCATAGAGATCAGCTATCTATTGTGATTTTTAGACAGCCTACAGCCAACGTGACTGATAAGAGGAAATCTACTCGACCTTCTGATTCGGACCCCCTCATATCACATCGTTTAACTCGGCTACGTGCAAGGACTACTAGACATAGAGATTATTTGAGGATGACCAGAGGACTATCCTCGGACGATGAAGCGTCAGACGCTTGCTCGGCAGTCGCTTCAGAAGCCACCGTATCCAGTCCCGGACAATCTCATAAGGTGTTTATGATCAACACCGAGGAAGTAGCCAAAATGGTTGAGGATGCTTTAGCTAAGCAGAAAGAAGCATTCAAGATCGAAGTGGAAATGGCTATGCAGGAGATGAGACAAATACACGACCAACAAATCCGAGCTTTATCGAATCAGCTAGGTGAGTCCATCCGTCGCAGCACTACTAACCAAGCAAGTAGCAACTCAGATGTGGATGAACACAACGCTGGGGGTGGTCCCACTAAAAATAACAACGCTGGGGGTGGACCCACCAATGATGATAACACTAGGGGTGGCCGCATTATTCCTCTCGAAAATCGTCCAAAACAGGATATAGATGAGGACGAAAAGCTGAAGGATCTCGAGAGCAAAATTAACGCTTTAATGTCTGCTCAAGAGGTAAAGAAGACCGGCATTCCGTGTCCTTACCCGAAAGAGTAGGATTCGATCCCGTATCCGGCGAAGTTCAACCTGATCAACTTCACGCCATTCGACGGGAAGGGCTCGCCCACTCAGCATCTAATCTACTTCAAGTCCCACTTGGGCACGATTTCTGACAACGAGCCCTTGATGGTGCTGTCATTCGTTGGCACCCTTCGCGGGCCTGCCTTCGATTGGTACCGCCGTCTCAAGCCCGGAAGCATCAACAGCTGGGAGGACCTGCAGAGCATGTTCCTCGCTCATTTCTTTGATGATGACGCCGAAGTGTCAATCAGGACACTCTTCGATGAAAAACAGAAAAACGGAGAGTCGGTGGATACCTTCATCAAACGCTTCCGCAATCAGGCAATGAACTGCAAAGATCCCGTTACGGAGGAATTTGTCTTGCAGACTTGTCATAACAACTTATCCATTAACATTTTGGACGTTATGGGAGTAGAGCCGCTCAATACCTGGAAAGAGTTGAAGGTGCGCGAAGAGCAGGCCGAACGCTTTCTCAGAAGGAGGAAGGTCGAAAGAAGTCAAGCAATGGCTAACCCTCTGAATCCGAGTCTCGTTTCCCATGAAGAAGGGAAGACGCCTATAACAGTTGTTGACGTTAATCAGACATCGCAACAGCAACCCCGAAGGCAGTCGAAGACTTCGGATCCGAGGCTCTAAAAAGAGTACTCATTCAAGGACGAAGACATTCCAGCCATCTTCGAGACCCTTCTCAAAAACAACAAGTTCAAGCTGCCACCCATTACGAATCAGGAGGAAACTGACAATACTACGGATCCGAAGTACTACGCGTACCACAGGAGGATCCTTCATCCCACCAAGGCGTGATTTACTCTCAAGAATAGCATCCAAACATTGGTTGAAGCTGGCGTTATATCGCTTAATTAAGTCGAACGAATACTCCAAAGAGTATACGAGTATAAACTGCTTCTCAATCCTCCGACCGGTATAAGAGGTTAAACTGCTCACTGACACTCCGAAAAGTATACGAGTATAAACTGCTTCTTAAAACTCCAATAGGTATATGAGTCTAAACTGTTTCCCACTTTTGACGGGAAGTTCCTGGAGAATTTTATACGTAATATTCTTAAGGATAACCCGATCATGCAACCAAATGCAATGATAAACCCAGTTTCGCGAGGAAGTTGGGGGTGGATGATTCATGTAACGGGAAGTTCCCGAAAGAATGTTACATGTAATTTTCTTAGGGATAACCTGATCATTACAACTTAGATGATAAACACTAAACCCCCACTGTGATTTGTATGAGTCAACACTCCTGTTGTAATTTGTACTCTCACTCTCACTGTCTACCTGGTCAAACCTTCTTATAGTTAGGGCCACAACCAAAGTCCCCTCTCGATTCCTTCCATGAACGAAAGGTCCACTTTTAAATCAATCGATCAAACCTATAAAAGGTAAGATCGTCTCAAACCTCCCATTCCCAATGCTCCCTTGGTCAAACCTATAAAAGTTAGGGCCAAAGCTAGATTCCCCTCTCGATTCCTTTCATGTACGAGAGGTCCATTTTCAACTTGAGCAATCAAACCTATAAAAGTTAGGATTGCCTCTAACCTCACTTGGTCAAACCTGCAGATAGTTAGGACCAAGATCGAGTCATCCATTTCGATAAACGAAAGACTTTCACATGTTCCTTTTTAGCCAAACCTATAAAAGTTAGGGCTAGAATTGGAATTTCACCTCAATAAATAAAGAATTCTTTTTTTGGATTAAGCAACCAATCCTATAAAAGTTAGGGTTGCTTGAATCTTTCCGATTCTCGGAGTGGAGATCCCACTTCTAGTTTCACCTTTCTGGATTCTGGGGGTGGAGATCCCACCCCGAGTCTCCTTTGCATCTAAAAATAGAATATAAAATTCTTCTTTTTCAGCTTTGGGAGATAGAATATAAAATTCTTCCTCTCCCGTATCGGGTTCGTCTTTGCCCTAAGAGAAGACACCACCTTTTCAACCCTCAAAATCCATGCCTTACACGCGTGAGGAATTTTATCCTGAAGCCTAAGTAGGGATAAGTCAGCGCCTAACACGCGTTGCCGATTAGTCCTTAACCGTAAAAAAGGACAAAAGCCCACATATTCGATATTATGAGAGGTTGTTATTAATAACGCCAGAATCTGTGCTGCACACGCACGGGGAATTTTATCCCGAATCCTAAGTAGGGATAAGTCAACGCCTAACACGCGTTGCCGGTTTAGTCTTTCACCGATTGAAGAAGACACCAGAATTCCAGTCTGGGGACTTTTATCC